>UXGD01000327.1:0-66543 GCA_900474315.1 Torymus auratus
ACGAGGCGGATCGAGTTGCATCGAGCAACATGAGGACGACTCGACGAAAGACGTGCACCGGCATCGGTAGCTCAGTGCAGACCGAATTGTAGGTTTTTAGAAAATATTTTTGCCTAAAGCTAAAAATTCCGAAAGGTTATAAACAAAGAAAAGTAGTATGAACGGGAGTGACAAGACAAATTATGCAGCCTTCCTTTGCCGCGTGTTCTATAACGTCACGATGCAGAAAAATGTAGAAGCGGAATCTGAGAATATTCTGTATCTGAAAAAAATGCATGTTAGTACCCCGATTAGAGTATTACATTTTCGTACCCCGATTGGAGTATTTACTAACTTCAGTTGGATGCAACATAACTAATCCGTTATTAGCGTCGCTGAGTGAGGTTTTATGTTCCACTAAGATGAGTACAATCAGCAATTCTACCGGACCGACGTTCACTATCCACTCCACATCGGTAAACAGCTGGGAGTTGAAATTACGGAACTCCTCCCGAAACTTCCCGAAATTCTACAAAGATTGCTCTAACAGTCTCACGAAGAGTCGGGCGTACTCCACCGTGGTCAACATTTTTGAACATCGTTCCTTGGTCACAGACCATGTAGTTCTTTCAATCCCCGCCAGAGTGAGTACCCTCGTTCCACTCTTCTTCTGACAAGATCACTGCGCACAATTTCTTAGCCATCAGCTTTTTGCAGTCGTTCAGAAATTTCTCCATTCTTCTCAGTTGTTGTGTCTTCAAGAACGTGATAATGCCGATGAATGCCTTGTATATGTTACTCGTGTATATCTCGTGCACAAAGTGAAAGATCTCTGTTACAGAAACACATTGCGCCCTGATCAAATGCTCATTTTTATCATCGTTAAGCAACTGAAAAAAATATAAATAAAACACGATAGTACCTCGAAGTAGGTACAAGATTATACGAGTTACACTTACATTTCTTTATCAAAAAATTGTATAGCATAATGTTTAATGAAAACTACCTAAACTTTTTAAAATATAATAAATTTTTCTATATTCTTAGTGAAAATTCATATGTATGAAGCATGGTAATAGATTTTAGACTTTTGCCGTCTGTGATTGCTCCGCAAGACAATAAGATAATTTTTGCAAGACTTCGTAATTTTTTTAAACTTTTTTTTTAGTATAGGGACACATGGATACTAAAAATTCTATAAAATATTTACAAGATACCAGAATGTATTAACGATATTTGAACATTATTGTATTTCATAACTCATGATGACAACGTAAACGAATCTTCCAAATCTTTCTCAACTTGCAATCACGTCCTATAGTAACTGAAATGCGTCACCGTAAACTTCCCCTCTCATGCGCCTATGGCGCGTGTGCACAAATTACGCCCCGAAGAGAGAAATTATTCATCACATTCGGGGGACGATCGCGGGATACTTAACCTCGCTTCATCGCGCGAGCAATGAAACCCCCGCGAAATTTTCTTGTCGATGCGCGCACTCGCTCGCTTCGACACTAATGCATGAGTAGTATCATTCGCGGAGAGAGCCATCGCGATAGGCATAATACTGCGTGCGCCCACGAAACATACTAAATTATATCGGGAGGCACATGAAGGTAGGTAGTGGGAAAGAGGAAATAGCGCCGCGGGGGGGAAGAGAGGAAGGGGGGGAGGCAAATATAGCTATGAGGAGGCGGTACGCTCTCGTAAGCTTTACGATTGGAAATGCAGGAGCGATTTGAAGTTGCGCTAATAGGAGCCGGGGCGCTGCCAGTACCAGCAGCGCGCAACGCCCGCGCACACACACAGTAGTCGGATAATTCGCCGTTACTAAAAGTCCTATTAGCAAAACGCAATGATCGCAACGGTGTCGATGCGCGCACTCCCAACTGCAGCTCGCGGGCGGACACACACGTATGAGGGCGCACCGGATGGCGAAATGTTCCTGGCGTAGGTATAGAGGTGGGCGGGAAGGGAGGAACGAAAGCTCCGGTCCTACCGCGGCGCACATGCACGCACCCGTGTGCGTATATGTGTGCAGGCTGCACTATTGCAAACAAGTGCCTATTGTGGTAGCCCGATATATCCGCGTATCGTTAAAATACTCGACGAGCTTTATGGTCACCCGGTACAACTTGAACGGAATGGCACGTTCTAAAGGCTCGGGAGCGCGAGCGCAAGCCTCTACGTAGGTTGCAGTTTGAACTATAAAACGACGTAAATTATGGCCGCGGATTGCAATATTATGAGGCTATATACGCACGTTTAATGATCGAAGCTACCGGCAGCAGCAGCGGCAGCGCGCAGAGGCACACAGGACGCGCTCGCTCGCGCGCCGCGGCGAAATATTGTCCGAAAATGCTCCCTCTCTCTCTCAGTTGCCGCCTGCCTCGCTCTACTCGCGCCGCTCTCTCGTTCGCGCGTATTACCGAACCGAGAAATATTGACCGGCTGCTCGTAAACGCGCGAACGAGACGCCGAGACTGTGTGGCGTAGCAGCGGCAGTGCGGCAACTGTAGTGCAGTGTAGCAGCGGAGGATCGTAAGGCCGGCAAAAATCTCTGGCCGCCGGCGTGACTTAACCGTCAAAAAGCTTGAGGGACCGCGAGAGATCGGCGAAATCGGCCCGTGAGAGTTCGCTTTTTTTCCCTTGACGCGGTTGCGGTGAGGACGACTCTGAGTGAAAGAGTTGGGGCAAACTGACTTTTTTACGGGGGGAATGATGAAGTTGTAACTGTGGAGTAAATGGTGTCTGAGGTTTCTCGTTTTAAGGATGCTTGTAGATGATGTAATTGATGGTAGCGAGAGAAAATAATTAATGAGAGTTCATTTTTATCGAAATATTCAAAAGTTTTTTTTTTTTAAGTTTAAACCTGTAAAATGTTTTTCATCAACTAAACTATTTTTACAAATTAGATGCAATTTATTCTGTTAAAATTCAGTCACATACATGAACATTAGATTAAGTTTATCGGAAGGCTCATTCTTAAAATTTTAAATCGATCGATAAGATATCGGTAATTAAATAACTACAAAGTTAACTCTGGGACGCCTGAGTTTTACAGAAGCTATATACGCATTGAATGCTATTTGAATAAAAAGGCTTGTATTAGATTCACATAACTACTAATGCCATGAGTGAAACTCTATTTTCCTTTGTTTTCCCCGTAGCCACCACTTAATTGATAAACAAAAAGGAGCAAATACCATTCGGCGCGTAATTCAGCTCCGATTCCATCGTAGATAATTAAAATTTTATTCACCCTGGTTTCGACGCGGGAAAATTTGTTAATCAATGGCTCCCGGAAAAATTCAGATCGTTCCCTATATAATCATGAATCGCGATAGTAATCCCTCCGCGGCTTATCTAATGAAACGACTATACGGGCGCGAGAGTACCAAAACGAAATAGCTCAGGAACCCGCTTATCCTGTTTCGCGCGCGAGAAAAACCGGAAACCCTCGGCGATTCGAATGATTAAATTCGACCACGATAGTAAGAGCGAGACAAGGATAGCGTATAACGCGCGAGAAAGAGAATCATTGAGTGCGCGCGCGCGAGAGCGTGTTTTTCCTCCTAATTGCATTAGCGAGTAAATAATTTATAAACAAGAAAAAACATCCGCGAGTAAGAGTAGGTGGGAGAGAGAGAGCAACCGCTCGTGCCGAAAAGCAAAAGAACGAAGAAGACAGCGGGACGGAAAAAACGTCGAGGCGAGGCCACCACCGCCGCGGCCGCTGCTGCTCGATCTAGAAAAGCGGAGAATTCATCAGAGTTATAACGCAGGCGTAAACGGATACATGAATTTATGCATTCCATCCGATTTGCATTTCGGATCCTCGGGCTTTTGAATAAAAAGTTACGACACATCAAAGCTGCTGCTGCTGCTGCTGCCTCTGCGCACACGCGTGTACACACATACAGCACACACTCGCCTAGCCACTGGCAGGAAGACCCAAAGTATCCGCGAGCTGCGACAAAGTACACCAGCCACCCACGTACGCGACCGCCGGAGTAGTATAATTGCGAGGACAATAGATTGGCGTACAGGACTTATTTAAGTACGTCCGCGCGGGCGCGCAGAGTAGAGAGGGGAGTTTCGCAGGGGTCTCAGATCATAACGTCGCGGTCATGGTATCCACGCTCTTTGTGCCCAAGCGCCCGCGCGCTCACGGATGCGGGAAGAATATCAAGTTCGCGATATAGGGCCAGACGCGCGTGTGTATATATAGCCTGTGCTATACCTATAGGACTGGTGGGGAACCGTGCGCGCGTGTATATCCTTCTTTATTGCCGCTCGGAGTATAAAACAATGATGCGAGCAATATCAAATCGGACTGGCGGAGGGACGGCGTGCTTCATTAAGCCGTCAAATTCATTGCTTCATTAAGCTTTGATAAAGAAATAAAATTTAGGCATTTGCATTTGGAATAGTGCGACTGGGTGCGCGCGCGTTTATCGACGAGCTGTTACAGCAGTTTATTTCGAATAGCGAATGATAAAATGATAATGTTATTAGATAGCTCGTTTAATGAATCGATGAATTTAGGCAGTGAGAGATAGACGCGCTCCGATTACACCTATGATGTAATGCTGCATATTATGGCGTTATAGATAATTCCAAAACGCAGCCTTGATCCATTCGCTGAAATTTGAGTTTTGTACTCGAAACAATTTAATTTCGCGCGTTATAATACTCATTAGTTATATGATATGCCAGCCGTAAATTAATTTTGATTAAAATATATTAGTGTCGTATTATATATAATGCTAATTTTATTGATATAGATATATATACATCCAATAACCTTTTGGATAATCAAAATTGTTATCACGTCCGCAGCGAACGATAGTAATTTATAAATATAGATAATTTACTCCCCTCGCGCACTAACAGAGCACAGTATACTATTTCAAAAAGCTAACTATTAAAAAGCGTTTATGGCCGTGCGCGTTCGCCAATGTAATTAAATTATTTACCTCATTAATCAATATTATACAGTAATTACAAAGCAGCGCGAAGAAGCCTCGTCTCTACTCCCAAATTAATCCGGAGCCGC
The DNA here is from genome assembly GCA_900474315.1 of Torymus auratus. Taxonomy (NCBI): domain Eukaryota; kingdom Metazoa; phylum Arthropoda; class Insecta; order Hymenoptera; family Torymidae; genus Torymus; species Torymus auratus. The sequence goes on from UXGD01000327.1 coordinate 5,039, forward strand.
AACGAATACACTAAAAGAAGTTTTATGATGCTGATTGTTATACTCCTGAAAAATGGGATTAGCGTAACCTAGAATCAAAGTCGCGTGTGCCTACGCCGAGACATATAATCATCGGCTAAGCGAAAAGATCTTTTGTGCTAAACTGCAGCGGCGGCCGAGCTCGTCGTTTCCGGCTGATTCATTGCGTGAATTCAAATCACCGACCTGGCTCTCGAACCGAAACTTAATGTATCTCTCGTTCCGTATTTTGTTGTCTCGGTCTTTCATCGATACGCAAACGTATAAATACGTTGATCAGGATTTGAATACAGTTGCCATGCCCACTTTGAATCTCAAAAGAACAAGTATATAACTTAGTCATCTTGAGATTTCCAAGTACATTTTTCTTTGTAATAAATGAATTTTTATTTGTTATTAAATAAATTATCATACATATTATATAAGCAATTTTTTAATTCACTAAAAAAAGGTTTTATGCACGTTAATGAGATATTTAATTATTTTTACGCACATCGTTTTATATCTGCAACGTTTTTAAGCTCCAAAAACTATCATTACCAAAATTGCTATGATTACAGGACCTAATGGGGAACTGATGTTGCACATTATCTTATTTAAATAATTGCTCTTAACTCACACTCAAACCCATATAATCAGCAATCACGGTAAAAACTCGAACCTCTGAGAAAAACGGCCCAATTGATGAAATGAAAATTGAGCGCGAGAGTTTTCATAGTCATCACAGCAATGATCCGGCAGCAGCAGCAGCAGCAGCCGCGGCCGAGGTAGGTACATAGTATAATACAACACGCGCTTGCGCGGCTCGTACAATCGTTAAAGAGGCCACAAGGGCCCGGCGTTCTTTGTTGGGCCGGCAGTTGCATTAATTAAGGGCGAAACTCACGTTTTGAGGCCGCGCGCGCGCGCAAAGAGCCGGGGACGAGACCATTTGGACGTACTCTCGGACTCTCTCAAGAGCACGAGGCAAAAGACCAAAGAGAAAGAGAGGAGGAGAGAAGCAAGCAGCGGGCGCGCGAGCGGGGTTTATACTTCTGGGAAGACGCTCGTAAAGAGCGCTCTCGAGAGCTTCCACTCGCTCTCTGTTATTATCTGCAACTTTAAGCGAGTGAGGCCCAGGAGCGATGCGCCGATGTATAATCGTCGAACGCGCACGCGCGCCGATCCCACTAATCTTCGGCGCTTTTGTGGGTATACATATATGTGTGCACGCGTGTGTATAAGACGCGCTAAACTGCATCGCGCCGACCTGCAAACCGATCTCTCCTGCGTGTAGGTATGTAGGTAGGAGCCAGTATGATGATGCGCGAGCGCGCCACCTACAGCAGGAGCGATTACGATCGGCCGCCGCGGCTAATATCTTCGGCTGCCGTGATTTTCGGCCTTCCGCGCCACCTGAATAATGCTCCTGAGGCTTTTATTTATCATCGGGGCTGGCATTAAAGTCATCGCTTGCTCATCAGGCTCGTATTTACTACCTACTGCACGCCTGTATATGTATAATATGCATCTGCAGTGTAGAAAAGAGTGCGGCCGCGACTCTGGTGACGCAATTTACTACTTTTGCGAATGCTTTGATTTATTATTACAGATCGAAAGCCATGTGTAATGTGGATTTAATAGAAACGAGTCTAGTGTGGCGAGATTTAGTCGCGTACGTTCCACGTTTATTAATATACATTAACGTCGTTTTGAGATTTGTCTTATGATAATGTGATTCAATGGAATACCGAACTTGCCAAGATATATTTATATAATATTTTGCAATTAGATACTTAGATATTATATGGTGCATTTAAATACAAGCTATAGGACTGAGATATGTGTTGACTTGGAAAACTGTAATTATTAAGATATGGTAAAATTAAGACTCAGAGATTATGAAATCGTGTCAAATATATCTATTCGCACAACTTATGACTTCCCACAAACACGGTAATATACCATAAAAAGATTGACCGAACTCCTAATGAAGTACAGTACATTCGTAATCACGCGACAGAACGCGGAAGAGGAGAATAAAGCATAAATCCGACATAGAAATGAGTACCCAAGTATTTATATATAGGAAATCATCTGACAACGGCTCAATAAACAAGCAAAGCATGCCGATACATATTGAGGGGGCGGGAGCCGCATGTAACGCTCGTGCGAAAAAACAAAACAATCTCTCTTCTTTTCTCTCTCTCTCTTTCTCTCACGGCCGTGGCCGGAAGACTTTAAGTGGGTTAAACGGCACGGAAGGAAGAATTCCCCTCCCTCGCCAAGTTAATCCTGCGGGAGCGAGCGAGCGAGCATTTTGCGCTCGCGGAGATTATCGAGGAAGCGACGTGCCCGTCCATGAATGCCGCCGCCGAGATCCCCACGATCTCTCAATAAAAGAAATAAAAAGAAAGGGCCATCCCGGCATTCCACTCCCGCCTCTCTATATGTATTCGCATGTATGTATACGTATATGTATATAAACGGAGGGGAAGAGAGCTCGTTCGTTCACGCCGAGAAAAGGCGAAAGAGAGCGAGAGGGAGAGAAAGCAGTGTGCGAAAAGAGAACGAAACGAAGAAGGGAGAAAGAGGGAGAGTCGGTAACCCAGTGCCGAGGCAATGTAGTCCCCGACCGCGAATGAGCGTATAGAAGCCGAAGGATGGAGAGAGAGTGGCGCACAGGCAGCAACACTTTGTAGTTTCAATCGATCCGGAGGGACGCGCGAGGAAGGGGGGCGAAGAAGGCCAGAAAGACAGAGTGCGAAAGCCCCTCTGCGCCGCCGAACAAAGAGTATAGAGCGGGACACGCGACTCTGTGCAGCGCGCCCTCCTCAAGTGTGGGAGGAAGAGAGAAAGAGAGACAGAATAAAAGAGAGAGGGTTGTGTGCACCGCGCTAGGCTCTTCCGTGCCGACACTTCCGAGGCACGCGGGTTCGGATTTTTTTCGCTCTCGGCTGCGCTTAATTTATTAGGGTTGTAGTATGTTGTGGTGGTGGGAGAAGGAGGGGTCGACGACAGGTGCGAGGAACGGGTCTATCGTCAAAATTTTTAAGTAGATTAGATAGCGCGTGCGGACGGTTGCTCGAATCGGGTATGTGACAGATGTTCTCGCAGCTTTGATTGAGAAATGGAATCTAGATAGAATGCGATTGTACATGTAATGAAAAATTATGTAATCTTGGAAATATTATTTCTGCACTAATTAGTTTATGGAATCGGCTTTGTTCGATTAAGTTTACACTACGTGGCAATAAATATACAGATAGTTGAATAGATTTCAGCTCATTCGCAAACACTGTTAAAAAAAAAGAAAAAATGTTTAAAGTTGTATTCATTATTAATCGTTAATGCCGCTCAAGATTAAAATCCCGAAATCTCGATACCCCGGTACCACGCGGTACCTCGTAACGCAGAGCGTTAAACACTCATCAATTATGAACGCAAAGCAAAACTTTCCCCGCTTGAAAACCGACTTTTTAAGCTCGCACCCGTGAACTCAATATAAAATACACGCAGTCGAGAGTTGTACATATACCAGCGCCAGGTCGGTGGTGGTGGCGACGAAAAGAAAAAGCGTAAAAACTTTGGTCGAAAACATCGTCGACACGCGGTGTATATACGGCGGCGGTGGCGGGGCAAAGCACGCGCGCGAGGCAAGGGTTGAGGCGAAAGAGCGAGAGGGATGATCGAGCGGCGGCGCCTGCCTGCTCGTGTGCATGTGTGTGTATGCGGAAAAGAAAAAGGAAGAAAGGTGGCAAAATGAAGAAGGGGAGCACGGAACGCAGAGCGAGAGAGAGGGACCTAACCTACCTCTCTATGCGCAGCGCAGCAGCAGCGACTCCTACAACTTGCCCTGCTGCGTGTATGTGTGTGTGCGCGCGCGCGCACGGCATGCTTGAAAGCTCGAGGGGGTTCATATACGTGGAAAGAGCCCACGTGGACCTTCGAGAGGAAGAAGGACAAGTTGATTTCATTCATTCGTTCGTTCGGGGAGAGAGTCGGCGCCCGCGCGCCAGTGCAGAGAGTCGAGAGGACAAATCTTTTCGCTGTGTAATCAGATCGTACGGGCTTATTTCCCTTTTCTCGTTCGCTCAGTTTTTTTTTATTCTTTCTCGTCTTTTGCGGCCCGCTTCTTGCTCCTTTTTTTACGCCGCGCGTGTTTGCCTTGTTTTGCTCCTGTCTTTTTTTGTATATCTTGCTCGCTCCTTTTTTATCGAGTGGCTTTTTTCTTCTCTTCTCTCTCTCTCCCTCTACGCGTTAAAAGTATATAAGAATGCGCATGTTTTAATAAAACTAAATCATTCTTTGTTTCGCGAACGCGCGCGCCTGTTTTTGTAAAATGTATATATTGCGCACTTTGTTTCTCTTTTTCGTCTTTCTTGCGCTCTTTTAGTTTGGTAGTATATACGCGTATCTTTTTTATACGCTTCTAGATAAATCACTTTATTGATCAAATAAGAATTTATGTTCACATATACACGAAACAAGCGAGCTTTCGGTGAAGGAATAGATTTTTATATAAACGGAAAAAGTTTTGATATAATTGCCAGTCTCATTTCGGAGCAGCAATTTTGACAAAGTTTCCCGGATGTTTGTTCTAAAATAAATGAAGATAATTGTCTTATCAAATATTCAGGACATAATGACACTGACATAATCTCACACATCTGCCATAATACATATTCGTGTAATATAGGCTGCAGGCCGAATTGAACGTGTTGTAAAGGAAATAAATGACTCTCCGCGTGTATTATTCCACTCATTAAATTATCATAAATACTCGAAAAAATAATAAGCGGCCTCCGCTATAATTTTACACGTACACACGTATACATACGCGTAGGGCACCTACACCCAATGTATAATCAAACTAATTAAGATAATTATCTCTCTCGTGAAGATGCTTATCGCACTTTTTTAACGACAATATAATGTACGCCGGGCGCGCGGCCGCCATATATCTCGGCGGCATAATGAAATTAACATTAGAAGAAAGTAATTAGCGAACCTTAAATAATTCACTTCCCCGGGCGGTCAGCTCGCAGGTAACCCGCCAATTCGTAATATAGTAGAGGGAAAAGCGGTCACGTAACGTCGTAACAGTTGAAGGGCAAAAATTGAGCTACTGCTATCCGCGCGCGGGGAGCTGCCGGTATAGGTTCTAATCAACACTCGGGGATGTGCCACCACCACTGGCGTCGCTGGCCGATCGATAAGAAGAAGGCCAACCTGGAGGTAGGGGGGTGTCCACAAATAGGAACATTGACCCATCATTATCCCTCCGCTCGCGGCTTAATTGATTAACAAAGCTCGACTTACTTCTCTCGTTCCCTCGGCCGCTCGCGCCTCGTGCACATCACGCAGCCCTACCCGAGCGAAAGCGAAACAAAACTGCGTGATAGAGAGAGAAAGAAGGAAAAACTATTTCCCATTTTAATTGCAAGTGCGCGAGAAGCGCGCGCCGGGGATATTTCTTTGTTTCGCACCGCGTGGGAGAGAGAACGTGCGTGCGTGCAGGCGTGCGTGCACGCGTACTCTACTCTCTTTTTCGTCAGCGAAAATAAATTCTTTTGTGGATTTTTTTAATAGTCAAATGTTTTGTTCCATCTTGATGAAAGTTCCGATTGAGTGACGCAAATTTGTTAGTGTGTGTATAGCGGCGGAAAGCGTTCTCTGAAAAACTGCACTTTTGTTTAAATATTGGGAGAGGGAGAAAAACTTCTAATTAAAAGTGTATTGGCAGATTTTCCCTTTTCATACGCAAAATATTGTAGAAGAAATATTGTAGAAGAATCAAAGTTTTGTTTGCCTAGCTTCGGAAAAACAATCGAATGCCGAGGCAAAAGGTAAAGTTTATTTTTCCAAGAAAATGAATAAAAAATATACCCGCGGGAACAAACAGTTGGATAAAATAAAACTTCTTACAATAACTTATCTTTGTGTAAAACTTGGACTTTTTCCTAATGAAAAATCAATTACCGAAAGTCACTCGGATCTTTCCGCTTGTCCGGTGATGTATAACACACACGCGTCCGTTCTTTCTGGTGGAATGGCATAACGGCTGATGAAAAAAGGGCCAAGGTATAGACATAAATACTCGATAATTTACGCGACACACAATCGACGTGTGCTTTCGTAAATCGAGCTGTTACTCAAAACGTCGCCGGCAGTCGGTAATCAACGCGTGCGCGGGCCGGACGTTCGCTCGCTCGCGGCCAGACAGAGACAGAGGTACCTATATAACGAAGAGACGCGCGCGCCGGCGGTGAGTGCAAGGGTCGAGTTATATGGAGGAGGCGCACCCGCGAGGAGGTGGCAGTGAGAAGGGGTAGGGTAGCGTGTGCGCACCGCAAGCGGGGAGAAGGGTTTTCGACGTCGAGGAAAACGAGGGGAGAGCATTAAAACACTGAGGGTGCGGATAGCGCCAGTGGCGTCTCTATCGAGGGACTATGGCCACATATATGTATATATATAAACACCCTCCGTTCTCGAACGCGAGGCTTGACTTGGTGTGTCGCTGCTGCCGCGCGTTGGAACTTCACGCCTTTTACACACGACCGATGTTTCCTTTTACTGCGATGCACACGAGAGCGCCTCTGTTTGTCTCTCTCTTCCTCTCCCTCTCTCATTCTCGCGCGCAGGTCTTTCAGGGCCGCTTTAATAAATGACTCTTTCATCGCGGCGGCCGCACGGAATCTCGCCTTTATTTGCCAATGGCAATTTGCGCGTACGTGATTCTTCCGCTGGAAATGCGTGACTTGAGTCAAGTAGTCGTACACTCGTGACGGCCTCTGACGTCTTCTATGCAGTTTTCAAATGATGAGCTTCTCAGTTTATTCTTGTATCATTTCTATTTTTTCATACATGATGTATATTGGATCATATTGTGAAATTAATATTAATTTGATGTTTTGTTATCATTAGTTTTGATTATTTTCTGATTTTTATATCAAATTTTTTTCAGATACGCGTTTATTCAAATATTTCAAATGTATAATACACTCTAGAAAACTCCCATATAGGTATACAATACATTATTTGGAAAGGTGAAATCTAAAACATTATAATGCAAGTTTTCTGACAATGTATAATACACATAAAATCTGGCCTATTATCGAAATCACGTAGAAAATCTGAAAATATATTAGTTGATCATACAAACCATTTCTAATAAAATCTCAAACTGAAATTATTATAAAAATGTAAAGTAAAGCAAAATAATAATGCAAATAAAGTTCTTATTTGTATAATTAAATATAACTTGGAATCTATTCTTATAATTTTTTTATTAATTTTAAAGAAATCAATCCATCTTAAACGTTTTAAAGTGATTTGAAATTCCAATGCATGTTAGCGTAACTTTGCTTCCTATAGCACTTCGTTCTCATCAACAAATCTCGTTTGTTTACCTTTGATCTCATTACTTTACTAAAAAGATTACATCAGCCTACAAGCAAGGTTGAAGTAAATCCATTTTGAAACATATTATACACAATCGTCTGTGTTGGTAAAATAATAAATGTATTTTAAATGAATTATCAAAATGTTTATTTTCTATAATATTAGCAACTTTTTATAACATCGAATATTTTTATATTATGTCGATTTAAATTTTGATGATTTATTCTCAACTTGATTTTTGTTTTCTCAAAAAACTCATTTGGATGCTTTTTAATATTACCAACATTATTTTTATTATTATTATTATTCACAATATTTTTATAGATTGAAATGTAGCAAATAATGACGTTACTTTTCAATTAAAGTCATTCATATAACTATAAAGTTTCATGTGAATATTTCATTTTTCATATTTTAGAATGAGCATTCGCGCAAGAATTAAACTTTTCAAAATTTGTATGAATATTACTATTTCTATAATATAAAATTCTAGTGATGACGATAATATAATATACTAACAATATATTAAATTTTTTTTCAAAATAATTTTTACAGAAGCGATTTTTAAGAAGCTATTTAATATAAGAATTTTCTAGAATTAAATTCATTTAACATGCTGGTGTTTACAAACTCTTGCAAATATAAGTTGATGCATAGATGTGCAAAACCAAAACAAATTCCATCAAATTCTTTCATAAATAGTCTTTGTTTAGGTCAAATGTAAATCCTACATTTATGTACATTATAAATACTCTCGTTAAGATTAAGTAATGGACATAAGAATTCATATATAAATAAAAATTTAAAATTATTTTTTACCGAATTATGTAAGATTTTCTTTTCAACGCGGAGAGAAAGAATACATAAAAAACAAAAAAAAAAAACTGTCAAGTAACCCGGAGTCAGACCTGAAAACCAAATTTTTTATTAAACTTTTTGACATTTTTTCCTTTTTTTGTAAAATTTACAAACATTTTAGTGAAGAGTGACAAATACTTTGGGAAAAGTTTGGGTTTTTAAGTCTAACTCCGGGTTACTTGACAGTTTGGTATTTTTAACTGATTTCTTTCTCTCCGTGAAGTTTCTGTTCAAGTTTTTAGAAAATAACAAAATTTGCTTTCTCAAAAAGAAAACTGTTTTTTAATAATCATTTATCAACAAAGTCAAAGACTTATTTCAAAAGTCTGTATATTTGATTCCTAGAGTTGAGACAGTAAATCGAACATTTTACGACGGATGAAATGGTAACAGCGGACAATGCCTGTAAAAATGAGTGTAAGACCCAACACTCATAGTAAACATTAGATGAAAAGTGCAAAATTTAACAAATAATATTATAACTACGCACAGACATATTCACCGGTAAAAATCGAATACTTAAAAAGAAAATCATCATGATTTATACTCAAATTTTTCCAGGAATCATTCTTATTAAACATGGTATTTCTCTTTAAAAATTTTTATGCGTTTTAGAATTAGAACAAACTATTCGTATAAAACGCGAAGATAATACAGAACTGTTTGATAATAAAAAAACGACAAAAAGATGAATGATAGTTTAGGACTGTGTAAAAAGTTTGTACACGAAGGTATTCCAGTTCCTAAACATCAACAGGATATCGGAGTCATTACAAGCGTCTACATTGTAATTTTTCATTATTCTTATTCAATTTTTTAGTTTTTCTGAACTATTTTAAGTTTATTTCATTTATAATAAGTTAGAGAACAATGAACGAAGAAGATAATTGATGAAAATTTAAAAATGAAAAAGATGTGAACAATATAGTAAAGTGTCAATTAATATATTGCCCACGTCTTACTATTTTCGTTGTATCATTTTCATTTTCAAATCCGTATCAATTATCTTTGCCATCCACTGTTCTCTACCTTATCGTGAATAAAATGCAATTAAAATTGTTAAGAAAAACTAAAAAATGCAATTAAAATAAGTGAAAATGCGATGTTAGCACCAGTAATGGCTCCGGCATCCCCTTATTAATGACGGATCGCGTCATTCGTGAACAAGTGGTACCGATTTTAAGGTTTACTTATACGTTTTCGTTATCATATTGTGCGACGACGACACTGGTGTGATGAAAAAGTAGCTTGTTTCGCTCGAAATAACAAGTAGGTAAAAAGCAGACTCCAATTTGGCCCTTCAAGGAAATGATTTTTATGGTATAGGTATACCACAACTTATCAGTAAAAGTTAGACTTATTTACGTTTATTTATAACACTTTAAGAATTTAAAAACTAGGATATATAATAAAAAATACTTAACTCATTTTGATGATCAAGATATGATTAGTACTAAAGTTGTTGAAATAGCGAGGACTAAGAGAGACTAAATCAAACGTAAAATAAACATTTTCTCCATATTTATGTGAACAGTGATGCAAATGATTTTCTTCTTTGTCTCGGAATCGGATGCTTTCAATTATAAGCTTAAATCGTTGAACAACTTAATATAAATGTTTTGAGATTATGTGATTCTAGTATTTATCTAGCCCAATCTATAAAATGGTCGGATAACAGACGAAAACACGTTTCGACGCTATCCTTGAATTAGCCAAGTTTTTCACCTATTATTTTCCGACTTTGTAGTAAACTATGCCATTTTAAGTAGATAAATTTCTACCAGGGTGGCATTGCGGATGTTAACTGCGTGGCACACTGTGTCACGTATTGTTACTCAGCTTTGATGCTCTTCAAACGTGCCTAGAATATTTGATAACTTTTATTTACTTCTTGATAAGTATTGGACAAAAGTGCTGCCAAAAATTTTAAAGCTAATCGCTGTCAGCTAATTTTTTCTACTTGCTGTTCTCTTTATATATCAAAAAAATTGGGACCAGGTGTCTTATAGGTATTAATGATAACTTCAGTTGTTCTAACCTTAACCCAAACTTGAACTTATTGGTATTGACAAAGGATATGTGGATTAAGATGAAGTTTGTAACGCTATTTACATAGTATATTTGGTTACTAAAACAAGCGACTAGTGGGTTTAACTCCTGCATGTTCTTGAGCATGAATTGTCGTTAGTTTTGTAACCCGTGGATGCGTCTTTTTCGCAAAACTAAAGGCTTTTATTTAAAGGGTATTTTATTGTTTAAATTTAGTTTTTTTATAAATTATCATTCGATGTCTCGAAGAAAGAAATATTTGAATATCATTATTTATTAAATCTTTTTATGATTTGCTTTCAATAATATTTTTAATTATAAGAAGTATAGCTATAAATGCTCAAAGTTTTGACATTTGCGTATTTCAATTACCTTATCTCCAGTTTTCTATAAATTTAGTCATTCGAATTAACAATAAGTAAACTGCTTCAGGGTAAGATGTCTAGCTCACATTTTTTTACGTATGAAATTATTGTCAAGGCAAAACTTTACACGAAAAAATAAAGTTCATCTAACTTGTTCGCACCAATGAAATCAATTGATTTAAAAAAAAGATAAATTAACATAGAAAAGGTAAAATTTACTTTACATAAAGTAAGTACATTAATAAAATAAAGATTCGACTTTTTTAAATGTGTTTTGCACCGATATCGTTGTGAGTAGAATACTTGTCATTTCCAAGTTATATCAATCCTATACAAGAAAGAGATGGACTTGAGATTGTCACCTCTAATGATTGTGGTTGGCCGATTTGAAACGGAAATGTAACATTTGATTGGCCCACAATACGGCGTGCGAAGCGCGCATTGACATTTCTAGTTGTGTGAAAAGTAGAATTAATAATTTATTTATTTCGGTTTACCAATAACATCTCTGCACATATCCGCCTATTTCCCTTCTTGTATCAAAACAGTCATCAAATATATCTTCAAAGCTTGCCGCTTGAAGTGAGATTTTCACGACTGGTATTCTCTTCCACGTGTTTCTCTTCTGTGACAAGATTTAGTGGCCATATTATGTATATTCTACACGTAGAAGTCTGAAACCACTCACATTCTTTTGCAAAAGATTATGTTTTCAACATCAAAGTTTATTCCCTCTTATTATTTATGTTTTGCATAAAAATAACCTATGACATTAACATCGCCTTCTAACAGATCTTAAACATTCATTCATCGACAAGAATAACGTGAATTTCAAAGGAAATTACTGCTTTCATGTTCGTAAAATAAGGGGACTAAGCAAAATTTATAATTATTACATATTGCGCTGTACATTTATTCAGTTATGATGCAACCTACTATTACATTTACGAATGTGCTAACTATTTTCGCACTGGCCTTTCAAACTAATCCTCATGATAAGCTGAAATTAAAAATATTTTGTTCTACTTACATGAAATAGGCCCGCCGGTCTTGCATGTTTTCTTCTATAATACATGGTCCAGCCATGGTACCATCTGAAAAAGAATCAATTTCGAAATTAACAAGGCAAACAGCAGCGGTTATTCAATATCCTTTACCATTCAACCGAACAGAATCCTTTCCACGCTGAAATCCCGAGAAAAAGCTTCCCTCGGCTGCGAAAGACATAGTTTTCTCGGTTGAATGTCACTTGTCATTCTTCTTACGTCTCTGTTAAACCGCAAAGAGCCTCTTGAAAAATCATCGGGCGATAAAACGGCCTCTCCTTCCGCAAAGGCGCGCGTGCGGGGCGGCGGCGAACAGTCAGCAGTCGTCGTCGTCCTCGTCGTGGCACCTCTCTCGGAAACTTCATCATAGTTATAACAACTGCATCGTAACTTTCTCAAACTCCTCATTCTCTCGCCCATTACACCTTGCCTCGGCCGCACAGCTCTCCCCCTTGGTACCAAAGACAATCCAATCGTGTCGCCCGAGCGAGTGCGCCGTGCTTTCCTTACCTTATACCTCACTCACGGCTAGCCCCTCTATAGCTCCACCATCAGTCATTCCTTCGGCGTAAAAAAGCATGCAACAGCAGCTCGCGACCTCCCTCGAAGTCCCTCATCTCGGGTCCGATTTGCATGACTGTTACTCTCCCGCTCTCTCTCTTACACGCAGAACCTCCTCGAGCGAGCGAGCGAGCGAGACAGGCCCATCCGCGGTGGGTGTGGGTACATTACACGCAAACCACCTCTCTCTCTTACTAGCAAGTCCTCTCCATCTATCTGCCTCTCTCTCCTCGGACACTCATAACAATCATAACAAACTCGCGCGCGTGGTGCGGCTGCAGAGCGCAGCGCGCGCGCGCGGGGATATCTCGGTCCACCTCCGCGCGCATTGAGTCCGCCTCCGTCACGCCTCCGCGGGCCCCCACCTCGTTCGGGCGCCCTGTCTCTTTCTCCCTCGCTCCCGCGCTCTTTCTCTCTCTCTCGCTCGCACTTGCGCGCGCCGCCGCCGCCGCCACTGGCGCGAGGCAGCCACCACCAGCAGCACGCCAGCTTCCCGCGCCGCCTGCCACTACGCAGCTAGACTGCGGACCGCGAGGTGCTCCGATACGCGCGCTCGCTCGCTCGCTCTCTCGCCCGCCCGCCGGTCTGTGTGAGCCGCACAATTCCTGTACCTACTGTACACTCCGTGTGCCAGCAACGTGCGCTGCCGGCCCAGCAGCAGCAGTGCGAGGCTGACTTTTCTGATAAGGGCTCGAGGACTGACGAGGATCGAGAGTGGTCAACTGTCGACGAGTGACGCTTCTTGCGTATACTTTTGACATTTTTCACGGATATAAGAACAGTGATAAGCAAGTTGGTGACTGAATTGCAGTGAATTATATACAGTGGAGTGCGTGGGGCTTGTCGATAGCTGAGGGAGAACGGAGAAGCCCAGTGTTTACTTGTTGGACATATAGGTGCGAGAACATTATATAAAAAATAAAAAGAATAGTCAATTATAGTGACGTGCCGATAGAAGGCCCCTGCCTCTCGCTGTACGCAGGAGTTAGAAAAGCAAGAGACAGAGTAGTATAGCATCAGTGTGACGGCAGTGGCTAATGAACTAATTATCGCGGCGTTATTCCCGCGGTCCTTCGAGACGGAGAGAAGACGACGAGGTGTGCGCGCGCTCTGGCAATTATAAGCGAGGAGCCGAGGAGCCACGAGCAGCAGCAGAGTAGCAGCAGCAGAAGCGCGTGCGCGCTCCGCAGCAGAAAGGAGCAAGAGAGAGACACAGCGCTGCAGCGCCGGGGACACGTGCACGTGATCGCTGCAGCCGTCGTTCCGCGAAAAGTGCGCACTTTTCGCTCATGCAAAATCGGACCTGCCGCACATAACGCCGAGAGACTGCTACGCGAGACGACGGTGATGATGCTCGGCAAATAGGACAATTAAAAGCGCATTACCGGCGCGAGCGTGTGTGTGCGCGCGGTAGATATACGCGCGAGATAGATAGAGAGGAACGCGACGAGTGTCCTTATCTCTCTCGCTTTTCGACTTCAATTGCCGCGTCAATAAACAAGTCGAGGCGAGGGGAGAGAGAGCAAGAGACATAGAGTCACGTGACGGATGCTCTTTATTTAGACGACTCCGCGCTGTTTTATCTCGTGCGTGAGCGCGGCCGCGCGCTTTGCCGTTGATGAAAAACGTTGCGCGCGATCCGCAATTAACCGTTTGCTCCCTCCCTTCGAGGCAGGCGTACTAGTACGGCTGCTCCTTCGTCGTTGCCGCCGCCGCCGCCGACGCTTAATCGCCCGTAATTATCTCTCCGCGAAGTAATTAAGTATCAGCGGGGCTGATGTCATCCGGCCGGCTCTCGACTCACTACTATCAGCCTGGAGACGAAGGAGACGAAGAAGCGGCTGCTGCTAAGACGGCGCCCGACAGCCAAAGACGACTGCCTGCTGTGGACTCGCCGACACTTCCTGTTGTTGTTGTTGTTGTAGGAGGATCGAGGGGTGGAGAGACGGTGTAGGAAAACACTTTGGCGTTTTCGAGTTGATAAGGGAGATAAAGAGGGAGAAAGAGCGAAAGAGACACTTGTAGAGGTGCGCGAGCGCGTGGACTAAGAGAGAGAAAGAGAAAGAAAGACTTTGTACGTAAAAGGAGCACAGGCGGGTAGAAAGAGAGAAAGAGAGGGAGGACCGGCGATTGACTGCTACTCGCTCGTGGTGGTCGTCGCCGCCGTCGTCTGCAAGCCCGGCCGATAAACTGCGTCATAACGACGTCGTACGTACGTCAATCACGGCCCGTTTCAGGTAAGTGTCCATAACCATTATTTTCGACCGCATATTATTATCTTATTTCTATGCCGATACAGAAAAAGGGCACCGCTAGGTGTTTATCTGGGTTTTTTTTCCTTCTGTGTTCTATGTTAGCATTAAAATTTTATGTGTAATTTTGAATAAGATATCAATAGTTTTATTTTAAGGTTTAATGTTCTTGTAGATAATGAAAGAAAATTATGCATTATCTTATTTTCTAATTGTATAATATAATTCATCATTAGTTTATACAAAAACTTGTTTTTTCATAATATAATAGGTAATGTTTAATTAATATGCATATATAAAATACTTGCATAGAAAGAAACATGATACATTACAATAAATTGCTCAGCACATCACTGCAAAAAATCGGGACGATTATCAAGAAAATCCGCCGAAAGGGCTAAAATAACGAACCTTTTTTCGGCATTGTCATGAATCTGTGTTAAATCTGCACTCGCGAAACCTTGGGTTTCTTCTCCCCCTCCGAGCGTCGTTCGAATTTCAGACGACGGGTGATTGACGTCGTCCATGATTTTAGCCGGGCCGATCGAGAGCATCGGGAGGGTAGGGCGCCGCGCTCCTTAATTTAGAGAATCGTGGCGCAGAGAGCTATAGTCGAAAATGCGGGGTGACGGCGAAGATAAGGTCTCTATGGATTTCCATCGATTTATAATTGGATCTTGTAAAAGTAAACGCCGAGCGAACACGTCCTTCTGTATAATTAAAACAATCGAATGAGCGACCCGTTTTCCAGAGAGAGTGAGAGGGAGATTCGTCCCAGTGCTCTCCCCTCGCGCCCATGTTATACTGAAAATATAATCATTGTTATTGATCGGGATGACCCCGAGACGAGAGTAAGAGAGATTGATCGCGTGTCTTACGCGTATATAGAGAAAAATAAAATGTCAATATACGCGAGAGACGTACTTGTTTTATCTTATGTTTTGATCTCCTTGAGGGATCGTCCTTATTTTGGCACTTTACATAATTAATACTTGACATTGCCCTGGACTAAGAATTATTTTGATTTCAAAAAATATGTTTACATTTTGCTTGGTTGTGGGTATAAATGAAATTCATGTGGGTAGAATGGAAAAAAAATTATTTTGTAGTACCAACCGAAATTTAGCAGTGTTTAAAAAAATACAACAATAATTGCACAAGCATTATATGAAAAAGCTTTTAACATAGCTAATGTGTGAATATTTTTGAAGTCGTGCGTAAATACTTTTAATTAAATGTAATGTAAAACCAATGTCCGATACAGGCAGACACCAGGGGTTTTCATGAATATCTTTTTTTTTTAGCGGAAACACATTCTTTCATTTACAAATATAAATGCGTTATTACGTGAAAAAGTGGAAAAATATCGTTTAATGGATAAACAACCTTCGTAATAATCATAAATATTTGTTATCGTTATGAAGCCTCGATACAGAGGAAAAAAGCATCATGCCTTGAAATTCCATTGATTTCATTCCCAGCCACGTATATTTCTGTGAAAAAAAATAAATAAATTCGCGTGATTCTGACTCTTCCTTTTTTTTCATCAAAACACAGAGACAGGAAAAAAGCGTAAGCCTCTGCGAAAAAGAAAAAAAAGTGATTTCTATCGTCCTTTGGAAAAAGAAGATAGTCTCCCTAATACATTGTAGCGGCGCACGCGAGAGTGTCGAGTATCCTCTCTCGCTCTCTCAGAGGTTCGGGCGAGCGCGAAAAAGCTGAGAAACCGCATTTTCTCCCGAGGGCGAAAGTAAGAGTTCGTTCTGGGTGTGTTAGATTTCAGGGAAAGAAGAACGCGAGGGCGAAAAAGAAAGAGAGCGAGAAAAAGGAGAGAAAGAACAAAACAGTGGGCGAGGGGGGCGCGCGAGCAGAAGAGCGAGCCGTGCTCTTTCTCTCTCTCTCACTCTCCGTCGATACGGTGCGGCGGCGTCGGCGGGGTTGGCCGGTGATTATCGCCGGCTGGCTGCGATTAACTTAATCTCAGTAATTAAGAAAGTTACTTGGTCGTATCCATGCGGGAATAAGGATAGTACGCGAACGACGGCGCGGGGAAGAAAGAGCGAGAAGCTGGCGCGAGTGTGATTGAGAGAAGAGAGAGGGGAAGCGAGAGAAAGAGAAAGACGCCGGCCCGCCGGTATTAGGAGGGGTAAAAAGGGATGGACAAGAAGAAGAGAAGCTGCAACGAGATAGAGTAAACGAGGCAAAAATTAAAGCGGAGACGCGCGAGAAAAGCTGCACGAGAGAGAATAGAAATACAATTCGTTAGCCGCGTGCGCTCACGCGTTGACTTATCTCTCTTTCTCTCCTTTGTAACATAAATAGCGGGCTTTGCCACTTTTTCGCGAGCGAGTTCTATTTTAATGAGCGTGTATATCGAGAGGCTGCGCGGAGAGCCTGCGCGCGAATAATTTATCTCGCAATATCGCCATTAATAAATAAGACGAATGCTCGCGTCGGATTAGCGGCTATTTATTGCCGGAGCTATTTAAGATTTTTAAATCGTCGCCGGGCAGTTTTTCGAATTCGAAGTATAGGCGCATGCACATACACTCGATAAGAACTCAATTTCACGTTCGAAAAGCTGGAGCCGCTGCCGCTCGTTATTCTAAAATACAAAACGCACGGTAATTATAAAGCGAGTACAGCGTGCATTATATACACAAGCAAATCGAGCAAATTCGCGAGTTAAGCAACTGCCCTGTGCCGAACTCTATATATCTCGCAGAGGCGGCGGGAGCTGCGAAAAAAGCAGCAACAAGAAAACGCGTCGGACGGCTGCGCGGCGCTCTATACGGCTAAGCCCGACAAAACTGGTTACTGCGCTCATGTGTGTGTGTGCCGAAGTTCGTGTGATAATTTCCATCCAGCTACTTAGCTGCCTTCTAATAATTACCATGATAATTATACGCTCTCGCGCGCATTTGCATATATCACGCCTACGTTATATACCTATACAACGGCGCGTGTACACGAGAGCGCGGGCGCACACAATGTGGCCTGGAAATGCTAATTGAAGGATCGAACTCTCTCGCTCGCGCGAGCGCTAAAGTTCTCCTCGGACCTCGTAAAGCAGCTTCGTCAATAATCTCCGCGCGCGGGCACACAGTGTACCTATATGTATCTGCGCGGGCGCCTTTCGTCATCGGGCAGCAGCGTGTATATGCCTCCACCGCGGGCAATTTTCGCAAATAACACACATTACGCGCGCCCCGAGAGCGTATATAAATCTGCTCAATATCATCGAACGAATTAGCGCCCGCCCGCTCCTTCTCGTGGGGCGATACAAAAATATCTCAATCAATTCTCATTGTCGTGAAAAAGAAATAACACGCGGCTCTCTCTTACTACGTCTACACGCGGTTAATTTAACTTTGACTTTAGAGCACTTTGATTAAGCCCGTTTAAGGAGTTCTTAGAAAATAAGAGAGAGAAAAAGCCCGCGCCCGCAGCAATCGCTTTTTGAATCCGCACGTATTAAGCGCGCGGTTCGGCACAAATTACACTACACGCCGATTGCTTAACCGTGTCCTAACGCAAGTAGCATTTACAATCTTAACTCGAGCCGTAATAAAAATTGTTTTTGCCGGTACAACGACGTTAATGTAATTCAACAATATAAGCGCGATGTTTTCGGTCACGGCTATACATACACTAGAAAAGCCTTTTTCATCCAGCCATGTCACGTATTATTCACGCTGGGCAAGGATGGCTTTAAACGAGACGAATTATTCTGATTTGTGCAATAGAGCGTGCGCGCATGAGTCAATACACGAGAACTGGCTCCCTCGTAAATTAAAGCAAAACGCGCGAGAGGAGTCAAGTGCAATAAGGCAATTCTAAACAATAATTCAGCGTTAAGCGGCGGCGGCGGCCGAGAGCGAGCGACAGCACACCGAGGGCATGTAAGTACGTATTTACGCGCCGCTACTGCCGTTAGGAAAAATAAAAAAGTGACGCGAAAAGGTCAATAGAGACAAATGGAGGAAGAAGCTACGGTCGCTTCTCTACTACAGCATCCCCTCTTTCGCGCATACACATACAGCGGCTCGAGCGAGCGAGCTTTCCACGTGCGGCCATGTGACTCGCAGCGCGAGGTAAACAGGAGCACGTGCTGCCGGCGTGACGGCGCCGCCTCGTGGGGTGGGGCTGCTGCTGCTGCACGGGGGCAGAGCGCGCGCCACGCGGATATATAGCGCAAGATGAAAGTGCGCCGGCGGGAGAGGAGGAGGAGGCTGCACGGCGGTGCCGGTGCGGAAGAAATCGCGGAAAGTTACGGGGGAGGAGGACAAAAGGGCTTCGTCCTCGTCGTCGTCTTCTTTTTTTGCACGAGCCTGGGATGAATGGAGAAAGAGAGAGAGAAAGAGAGAGAGGAAGCAGCGAGGGTGCGATTTTCAATTGAGAAATGTAGGGCGGAAAGTTGCGTGGGATAGAGGAGGAGAAGAAGGTGGAGAAGGATGAGAGGAGAGTGAGAGAGTTGTGTATAGCGCGCGCGTACCGAGCGTTGCGGAAAGGATTTCAGCGGGTTGAGGTTTGCTGGTGGGGAACCGACGCGCGCGAAGAGAGAAAGAGAGAGGAAAACTGAATTGGGCGGAGGAGAGACCGTTTGAGCCGCTCGAGCTTTTTGCATAAGTGAACTGAACGCCGTGGCTGTAGGGCTCGTTTCGCCGAGTCTGTCTTATTCGTGTCTTTTCAATTGGGAGTGATGGAATGACGATATGATGGTTTTTAGCTGGAATTTTAGTGCTCCGTTCGGGGGCTGGCTGATGAACCGAAACGTGGATGGGTATATTATAGGCTTTGCAAAATTGTCTATTTATATGGGAAGCAGGGGCGCGGTATATGTATGTGTCTATGTAATACAGGGAGCTATGTTACAAAATTTTATGTCCCCCGTAATTCTCGAATGGCTTTATAAACTTTGAATAATGTTCGTAGCTTTATTAGACCCATTTTAGTTTAAAATTAATTAGATTTTCGAGCTAATTGGTTAATATTTGGAGAAGGTATAGTGTAATAAATTGTAAAAATTTATGAGATATTTTCTCGCGGTGCGGTGATGAAAAGCTCAACTCGATAAATATTATGTAATTGTGAAGATATAAAATTAGAAAGTATCGAGAAATTACGATATTTTTAAAGTAAATAACATCCAATTATTATCGGGTTGCTATTCTTAAGAATATTAATGGACAAATGTCATTATAATAACGGATAATGTGAATCTGACGTTACACTCATTTATTGTGAGACGTTGAAGGATATAATTATTTTTCAATGAATCATCCGGCAGGGTTTATAAATATCTATACTAATTCTATTAGTTTAATTATCTATAGCGACAGATAAAGAATGTATATTTCACTAATTCGATATTGTTATTCGGTTAATGATCGAATTGCGTAAGTAACAGAAAGCTCAGTGACAGTTATAAATAGAGTACCTGTGACTGTAACCCGCTGCCCGCATAAGAACCCGTTTGTGTCAATCCAGCTTACTCCGAAATATTTCAGAGTTGAAAGGGCGTAAAAAATCTATTACAAGTTTCCGGAAATTCATCTTGAAAGAGACAGGTTTTCAAATTATTATTAATGTCATTCAAAATTTGTGATGCTCTTAAAATGATATCTTTCACTGTTCTGAATATATATACGTTATTGAAGAGTCAACGTCGAGTAAATTATAAAAGAAACTTCGGATTTAATCTTCAAGTCATCAGAGAATAAATCACGTACAATTGAATTCTATAATATTTTACCGTAACCGCCTTACACGTGAGCCTCAAATAAAATCTCGATCCACCCACACAGTTTGCACGATAAGCGCAAACCTCCGGCACTCGAGATTATCGCACGTATCGATAATATACGGAGAGGTGCAAAAAAGTACGAGCAATCGATACTCCGAAGGCGGAAGAGAGTCGTGCCTACTAAAAAAGAAAGGCTAAGGAAAGACAACGCGCCCGACGTCGAAGAAGAGAAAAGGCGCGACGAGGGAAAAAAGCGAGACACGCGCGAATAAGAAGCTCGCGGAAGCAGTAAGCGGCTAAACTGCGGGCTAAACGAAGAAGAAAGAAGAGAGAGAGAAAGATGAAGAGGCTCGATAAAGAGGCGGAGAAAGCAAGAGAAAAGTATATCTGAAGGGTGCGAGCGATCGCGGAAGAGCGAGAATGTGGGTAGCGGCGGCGGCGGCGACGTGTGCGCGCGAGGTCCCAAAGGAAGCACTCGACCGGCGATATTATTGGGGTAGGCACTCGAGAAATCGCCGGACAAAAGAAAGAGAGCGATGGAGTTACCTACCTCGCCGCGATGAAGAGATGGGGTTAGAAAAGAAACCGGAGAGCGCGCGGGGGCGGGAGAGTGTAAGAAGCTGCTGGCCGAGGGAGAGAGAGAAGCTTCAATTTGTACGCTCTTGGGGGATGACCTCTTTGGCCGGAGGCGGGGGACGCGAGCGAGCTAAGGAAAGCGCCGCGCGCGCACGGCTTTTACGTAATAACGTGTAGGCCCCTTAACCGCTTTTTTATCGCGAAAAATCTCTTACGTGTGTGAGGCGCGCTGCGAGGTGGGGGCACGAGTGAGCTAGGGAGGGAGATACACGTCGACGCTGCATATAAGAGGGATACTTGAAAATTTATTTTAAGGATTTGATTTTTTTCGTCTCTCGAGACTTGGACGTTAGTTAAAGGCGGATTGTTCAGATTTATTACGTAACTAAATTGATTTTTATCAAAAAAATTTTAATAATGAAGATTATTTATAATAATTTCAATGGGTTGTACATCGTCACTTTAAGAACGCTTTTATAATGGTAATCTTAATTTACGAACCATGCGAAAACATTAAAATAATACTACGAGGTTGCACACACGAAAAAGAGTAAAATTTCTGATAAACCCCGGTTTGGAACAAGAAAACTCATGACTTGCAAATAAACGTGTGTGTGCGTGCTTGTAAGAGCAGAAAATGCGCACTCAAAATAATTCGCGTCATTACGATGCAATAAAAATTTATGAGCCGCAGACAATAGATAAGGATCGACCTTGACTCGCCCACAGAGGAGAAATCAGAGAGGAAAAAGTCAAGCGGCTATCTGTACATATATATAATACGAGCACGGCGCGAGCACGCCTCATATTATCACAATTTCGCATGCGTTCGCACACTCGCGGCGCGCAATGGGCGCATTGTCGAGGTCAAGAAAACGAATCGATGGCTAACTTCCTCCCTCCCCTCATTCCATCAGAATCGTCCCGGCGGTCGTCGCGCCGCTTGATACCCAATTCGCCAGCACTCTCCGGTCTTTCACTTTCATCCGAACCGCGTGCGCTTTTCCCCTGCGTGCGTCTCTGTCTCTCTCGTACGACTGGCACTTCTCGCGTCTCTCTTTCCTCCTCGGAAAGGCTCGTCGACCCTCGTTTGCTACCCCATTCAATTCCCCTTTACTCGACGGCGTCCTCTCTCTCTCTCACCCTCACAGTCGCTCGCCCACTCCCTAGTATACGTGTACACACATACACACACGAGGTCCGACGATCCGACGCACGATAACATTTCCCTCGACAACTCGCCTACTTCCAGCGAGCTTTGTACTCGCACCCGCACGCTTGCTTGCTTTCTCTCTTTTCTCTTATTTCGCCGCCGCGTGTGTCTCTGTCGCTCGCGATCACGGCCGAGTTTTTCTTTCCTCCACTCCGCTTTTCGCTCATTCTACTTCATTGCCGGCGCGCTGATTTCCAACCGCGGAAATTTCCCAATGTCGCCGGACATATTAATGCACGCACAGATTTCATTTCACTGCCGGCGCTCTATATGCTCTGTGTATATAACTTTGAGAGAGTGAGAACTGATGAAAATTGCATATACTCCGGATTCGCGCGGGGCCGTCTTTTTTTTATTTCAATGAGGAAAAACCGTAATCAAGACCTACTTTCATGCGCGGCGGCCGAACGCGTGATATTATGGAAAGGCGAATCGAAAGCTAATTAATCAGATTTTTCAGAAAATCCTTACGCCTCAACAATTAGGATAATTATTTTTCGCTGAATAATAATCGGGCGTATGCATTTGCGATGAGAATACGCGCGTGCCGCGTTCGCTAGAATTTTTTTAATACGAGAAATAATTGTTCATTATCTCAATAATGAAACGCAGAAATCACGAGCGCGTCACTTTTTGTCTTTGTCAATACCGGCGAATATTTTATTGACGAAACTTAATTATCTTATTTTTCCTTTCTCCCGGCCGGGGAATAAGCTTAGTGTTCGCGCAAATTTTTTAATAAGCAATTAAAAGTTGCATGAATAAATAAATCGGTATACTTTTAGCGTGAAAAAGTTGGCTCGTCGCTGCTCTCGGAGAAAAACTGTGTTCACATTTTATTATACACCCCACACAACAACACGACGAAAAATAAAGACAGCAGCCTCGTCGCTCGTGAGAAAAATATGATTCGAAAAAACTTTACCTCCCCGCTCTCGCACATAATTAAAAAATTTCCCATTATTTGAAATGGCAATCGCTGCAATCCGCGTATGCGCGTACTGGAAAACACTTAACCACGGTTATATACTGTGCGTTGCGCCATCAAAGCGCGCGATCCTGCAAGAAAAAGCCGACAATAGCCGCGGCGCGGAATCGCTCTGCCTCTGAGAAAACGGCGCTACCAGGGGGAAACACTGTACTCGCTCCTCGCCGTACATAACGCGGGCAATTAGAAATCGATGACTGCGCGCAATTGGCTGAAATCGCTTACTCCGCCGCCGCCGCCGTCGCCACGGCGTATTCGAGTCCGCGATGTCTAGAAATCGACGATTTCTAATCGGCAATAATACGCGCAATAATCGCACACACATATACACACAGTCCAGTATATATAGGGCGACGGGATCAGAATTTTCCACGCGTCATTGAACGTATATATATCGCGGAGCAACTTCTCGCATTATTATATACGACTGCGCGAGGCATACATGTGTGCGAGCTACTTATAGAGAGAGACACGCACAGAGAGAAAGACAGAGAGAGAGAGAGAGCGAATCGTGACGCCCCATAGGGAGAGCGAACGAGCGAACAGACGGAGAAAGAATAGTCCGCATGCGTGCGGCGTCATTAATTCTAATAATTTATAAAGAGGCACGCACGCGTGCGCGCGCGCGGGGGCAAAAGGGTTATATACGCGCCTGAAAAGAGACAGACCGAGCGAGACACGTCATCATCGTCGGAGCGAGCGAGAGAGCGACACACGAGTGCGGCTTCTCTCCTCTCTCCTTTTTTATTTATACACGCGCCGGGCGCCCCTAATGGACCTAATTTGCGTCTGAAAAGCACTCGCTTCCCGAGATTCTCTCCCCGGCGGCGGCGGCAGCGGCTCGTCGTCGCCTCCTCAAGGACTTCCTTCGGCCGTCGTCGACGGCGATTCGCTGCAAAACTTAAAATACCTCGCGAAAATACCAGCGCGCGCGCGAGAGCTTTGAGCGACAATCCCGGATTTCTTTTGTAAGCCGCGGGCGAGAAAGCCCTCGCGCACTCCTTTGGATTGAGCAAGCTTTTCGGAAAACAAAGAGGTGTCATTAATTATGTTCAAAACAATTTCGTTGGGTTATCAAAGGGTCGTCGTTTGATTGTATCATTATATACCACTGGTAGAAATGTTAACCAATGGTTGGCCAACTGTTTATCTCCATGATTATTTTATTAAAACTATATTATTTTAAATATAGTTTTAATTAAATTTCGAATGCCTCCATTTGATTAAAATGCTAACCAAAAAAGTTGTTTTATTTTCTACCAGAGTAGTTTCATAGATCATAAAAGTTATTTTAGAATCATTTTTTTCATTAATTATAAGAAAGTTTGTTCTCACTGTATCTTTCAATTAACCTAAATTATCATAAAATTAAAAGTATGAGCCCAATAGAACCGTACATTTGTTACGATGAGAAACTGAGAAAGCAACATCATCATCGCACTTAATAAATTTAACGGCAAAGCAATAAAACAGCTCGTATCCCCCTTCAATCCCGCGTGACAAATAAACTCATGCCTATAGAGCACACACATACACGACCCACAGAGCGTTTAATTTCGAAATTGTTGACCGACGTCATCGAAAAATAAAAAAGAAACTCCGCGGGGACGGATTGAATGAACATCGGCTACACGCAGACTTACATACCCTCGCGGCTGGTGCGACGACGCCTGGTTTGCGGAGGCCAGATGTTAATTCCAAACGCGACTCAGCGTGAGCCGCAAGCGCGCGCGAGCGCGAACTCGGTTTAGTACATAAATACGTCCTTAGCAGGGGGGCAACCATTATAATAGGCGTGTGCGTGGTTAAAGTTCTATTTGTGGTAATTCGGGGTTTAATGCACTCGCGCTCTGATTTAGTCTGCTCTCGCAGCGTCGGGGTGCTTTTTTTACACACAGACGCGGCGCTCCTTTCCTTTCTCATTTTCTTTCACGTCGCGAGGCGGCCGCATACAACCAAAGAAACTCAAGGCGCACACTGAATCCAAAGGCGAAATGTATATACCCGCCCCTCATCTAGGCGTTTGAACTTAAACAAAAGGCCTCGATGAACGCTGCCGAAATTACCGCGCCTTTTGTAACGTGGGACTTTTCTTCTTCTGCCGCGTGTGTGAAAGTCAGGGCGCGCGAGGGTTGTTGTTTCGTCACTTGTATATATCCCACGCATATCACGAAAGCATATTTCTTTTTATTTTTATCACTTACGGTATTTATGATTATGCATAAAGTTTGATTTAGGATATTACTCGCGGCATCGTAATGAATTCCTGTAAACAATCAATGTTAATAAAGTATATACTATTACCGTAAAATTTAATGCGTCATTTAATTTAATATATATATTATAAATATTTCATTACTACCATGCGTATATGCTACCATTAGCATACAAAGTGTAGCATAATTCACGACCCGACGCATCGAAAAAGTTGAGGAGAAAACGTAGCGAGCAGCCAAAGAACCTGGCAAAAAACTTAATCGCCCTCGCATATCGGAGGTAATTAAAAACAATAATTACGCAATAAATTAAAAAGCTCGTAAAGCATCTGCCAGGTTTAATTTTGCGCGCGACAAAAACGCATATATATATACGCACCGACAGACCGCCGCACAGCGCGCGAGCGGAAATTTGGCCGCACGCCGCGCACATGCCGCTCACTCGAAAAAAATGCGAAACTCTTTTCTCCTTGCCTCACGCGATTACGCGCGGCGCGATTATCAGGTTATCGGTTCGCCGGCGTATACGAGCGATCGCCGATCGGCAGTAAATCGAGGCTACCTTTAGCGCGATTTAGGACTCCTCCCCTCCCCGTATACACTCTCTTTCGCTCGCGTGAAATGTATACATACACGCGCGTGCGTTGGCCCCGCGGCCCTACAATACCCGCCTCTGCTACCGAGGGGCAACCGCGTCGCTCGCACACACAAAGATAGGAAGCGAGCTAACACACACATACAGTCGCATTAAACGGGTGGCGGTGGCGGCGGCGTTCGGTTTAATCCTTGCGTTTCGTGACTCGGGACAAAGCCCCGTGGATTTCTGACAGAATGGTATCGCACGTAACGACCATTACCTTCGCACTTGGCCCCGCCGCCGCGGCCAGCGATTTTCCATGTATGCTAGCGGCAGCGCTCCGTTGCCGGCAGCACGCGAGCGCAAAAGAGCGAGAGGGACGAGGTATATACGACTCATTTAAGGCTGTGTGCTACTGCCTTCAACCCTTTGCTCACGGGGCGAGCGGTGAGAGCGATATCGCAAGTGCGACGGCCTGGTTTTCTATGTAATGCGCGTGACGATTTTTAAGATACGACTCGCCATTGTTGATCACGTACGGAACTAATGATTCCTTTCAGGTTCTTTTTTTTTTGTTTCATGCTCGGTAGCACTGAATTGTTTCGTTAGCCGTGTGCGGTTCGCGTCAATTACTCGTGATTTTTCTTTTTTTTTACATTATAAGTCTTAATCGTTGCAGCGAACGTTGGTTGGCAAACAGCTCGCATTTGTTTAACTTCGTTCAGAGATTTATACGTCAACGTGGATATAAGTATAATTTTAAATCTGGCATTGAACGCGTGAGCGGCTGAGAAACCGTATCATTATAATTCGACAATGAACGGCTCTATTATAAAAAGAAACGAGCATAATGGGCGCCATTGAATACCTATCAAAAATTAGTCTGATTACCTCGGACGCACACGCGTGCGGGCTCGCAGCTATATACACACGGTAAATAACACGTATCAGTTTCGTTCTCTCCTCGCTGCGCACATAATCCCTCTCTCCCGCTGCCTTGTCGCTCTCCTCTCTCTCTCTCTTCCTCTCTTTTAACGGTCTCCCCGGCACTTTCGGCCCGCGTTATGACTGCCCCCGACAAAGCCGCGATTATGCCACGACGCGGCGGCGGCGACGACGCTGCTTCTGCTCGCATTAAATCCGCTCAATTGATTACGTAGTAGCACTACTATACATATATACCCGCGCGCATATACACGCCTCGGTGAAAAGAAGGAACTCGGACGCACAATGTCCCGATGGGCGGTTGCCAACTGTTCCTGCTGCGCGATCCGTGGCTGCAGCTTTTTTGCTTGCTCGCGTACACGCTTTATGTTTTATATACGCATGTATGTGTGATGTGTATGATCTCGCGCCCCGGTGCGATTAAGCAAATTCAATGAGTATGTATCGCGCGGAAGATGACGTAAGGACCCGGAAAAAAGCACGAATAGCGGGGCCGCGCATTAGCCTGAGATTCGCTCTTTTTGTGCGCTGGGGAGCAGAGACCGCGAGTATAGAATTGTTTCAGCTTACATACACACATACATACGCGCTGTTTTTTGCGCACGGGGGAATTAATAACGTAATTTCAGCCAAATGTTCGCCCCCCCCCCTCTCGGTTGTATAGCGCACTTGAGGAGTATCGGCAGCAGGCGATTTCTTTCTGCGTGGCATCGATTGCCGCTGCTGTTTCTGCGTGTGAGAGATTCAGCGTTTTTTCCGGATCGCCAATTTTAGCGGTACCCCTGCCACGAGTTCTTTTAAATCGCCTTTATTAAACAATTAATTAATATGCGAAAAATTAATAATATATACACCTCGCTGCGCCCCGCGGGATATACTGCAGCACCTCGATATTATATTCATAAAAAAAAGGGCACCGCATAAATATCGCATTACAATTTATTTGATGTCGTACACACACACACACATGTAGAGAAAAATTATTAAAATTATTATTTATACAAATATAATGCTCAATCAATATCTCGTCGTGCGTACATATACCAGCAGCTAATAAAACTTTGTGAGAGTGAGTCATTTTCATTAGTGGAGAGGGGGAGGGGGGGGGCGATCGGAGCTATATAATTAAAGCGCCGTTCCCGCGCGCCCGGGCACCAATTGAACGAATTTTTTTCCCTCGATCAATCAAACATCTCGCATCATCGCGCTCGCGCGCACATTATATACATTATATATACGCGCACAAAAAGGAGCGAGAGAGAGAGGAGCGAGGGCCGCTCTCGTAAATCGAGCTCTAAGTCGCCTATTTAACGCCCGAAGCGACGTAGCCGTCGGCGTCGTCGTCGTGGTCGTCGAGTTCCCCCTTCTCGCGCTCGACTGCTCCTACTCTCGTCGTTCCGCGACGAAAGAGAGGGAGAGAGAGAGAGAGGGAGAAAGGGGGGCGATGGTTCGCTCTGTAAAGCCACCTTATCTACTAGCCCCTATAATAAGCCGCGATCTGAGACCGTATATTCTCGCGCGCGCGTGGACGCGAAACTATGTGTGTAGTATACCCGCGTCATCTCTCTCCTCGCACATATATATGGGTGAATGTGTGGGTTCTTGGGCGCCCATGTGTGTGCGATGGCGATCTCGAGGACTGGGCTCACGCTGCACATGTGCGCGCGTAGAACTCTGCTGCCGCCGGAGACGCGGGAAGAGAGGGGTGGGAGAGGGAGAGAGAGTAAGAGCGTTTGCAATTACAAGCTGGTCAACATATAATTATCCCCAATGACCATAAATTACCGGATTTTTATGCGCAACATTCTTAATTACCCTTTGAATTAACATCAATCAACCCCCTTAATTACACGCTGCTGCCGTTGATGCCGATGCGGCTACCTCGTCGGCGGCTCTCCTCCGCGCATATACATGTATATATATACGCGAACGGCCGCCTGCATTCTGCATTCTGAAAGGAGTATATAGTAGTTGTATAGACTAGCCTCCGCGTAAGGCGAAGAGTGGAGAGAGAGAGCGTTGCGATGATAATGCGCGAGATCCCCCCTACCGCGCGGGGGATATTATACGGGCTTTTGAAAGCCGATGCGTGAGTGGCTAGAGAGAAAGAAGCGGGGATCGAGGTGCGGGGAAAAATCAGGATCGCTTATGGTGAAGAGAGCGCACGTGCGCGCGCTGCTCTGTGGGATTTCGCGTGCGACGGTAGCCCTCCTCCCTGGATTTATTAAGCGCAGCCTCGGCTTTATTTTATATAAGTGCGAGTGGGAGTTTTCTTAGAGTTAGAATCCGGCCGTTTCGGTGAAGAGGAGCGTGGTAATAATTTATTTTTTTCGCAATTAATCATTTGATCTGCGGGATGTATTATTCTTATCTGATGGAGTTTTTTCAGTTTGATACGTCGTTCATAAGGTTTTATTATGAAAATTACAAGTTTCCGTGCAAAATTTATGAAGAAAGTTTCGTTACTATAGAGATCCTTTTTCTAACTTCATATAAGACGCCTTTTCTTATATTTTATTACGGTAACTATATTATTGTATTTTTACAGTATATGATTGACTATTTGTATTTTTGATTATTTAGAGGCGCTTCGTGATAAATCCAATTTTTAATGCATTTCTTATGATATTGAAAGATGCATGTTTTAAAATTCATTTTCCTTCTCCAGATGTGCATATAATATAGGAGCGTGGTTATGTAAATTTAATGTAAGAACCCTTAAGAGAAGGAAATTAACATTCTAAAAATAGTATCCGTATTTTTTCACTTGTAAGAAGATTTTACTAAGTCCAGGCACTAAGTGAAAAGAATCACATGTAGATCTAATCGAATTATGGCACATCTGTGTTTCTGTTACTTTATTTCGAACACTTTTAAATTTTTTATTTTACATTCCAGTAATATATTTTAACGCGTGTTATTCTTATAAAAATTTTAAAAAAGTATTATTTTAAGGTCGATAATATAATAATTTTTCAGTAAAATGATTTTTCCATTTTTAAATAATTTGATTCATAAAAAGCGTGAATATTTTATGCTCGTAACGGAGTTTAGCTGTCTGGACTTTTCATGGCATCAGATATTTAAATAGTATTGGTTATTTGGTGAATGTTTCAAAATAGCGCTGTATTCTTGTTCGATATTCGATATTTTTCCTGATGCTTTTAATAATTATGACCCTTATAACTTAAGCGAGAAATCAGATAAAATGTTAATACTGAAATTTTGCAAAATTAATAATATACGTTTGTGTCTAATTAATACTGGAACACTTATGAATAATGAATTTTCTATGTTACATTTCAAACATTCTGTCATTGTGACATTAAATTTTGAGAAAACTCATTTGAAAATCAGATGCATATTCGTTATAGAATGTATTTTAATCTCACCGAACAAAAACGGGTCAACTGAATAACACACGCCTATTTATTTTTCCAAAAATTACTATCACATCACTTATATAAAAAAAATCAAACAACCCTTAGACCATCAGCACTCGACGTCGGCTGTCCTGTCAGAAACCTTCATCAAAGCCAAAAACTCCACCTCCGCCCCGACAATTTTATACGTTTCATCATTTACCAGTGACAGCTGAGCGCTCAGGCGCATCTGGGCCCGCGCGCCAAGTGCTAATTTTCGCGATTAAAATTCGACAGATTTTTGCATCGTCGTTCTCTCTGCGTCGATCGTTATATCCACCTTGACGTCCGCTTGCGCGCCTCTCGCTGCATCGAGAGAGACAGACAGAGCTGCTCTCTCTCGAGGGTCTAGGCACGCTCATTAAGTCTTCCCCGCTCGAAAGCCGTCTATTATGACGAAAAATACGCGAGCAGTGTCTAAGCGGGACACACAGGGGGAGAGGGAGAGCATTTCGGACAGCCGGTGTTTAAAAAAGCACTGGGGTCGCCCTTCGATAATTCCCCTCTCTCTCTTTCACTCTCGCATCATACACGTGTAGCGCACCTTGTGTTTTTCTGCAACTGATGCGCCCTGCGCCGATTAATCATCGTATTTCTCTCCGGGGCCTTTTTCTATATATATACTTAAGGCCGCGCGCGCGCGTTTCTTCTTTCCGCTAGACGCAGAGCGTTTTGTTCGTCGTTGTCGTCTCTTCGCTCGGACTTTTATTTGCGATAGATTAATAATATAGCAAGGGCCAAAAGAGAGAGAGAGCGAAGTAGCGTTTAGATTTAATTTTGTGTTTTATAACTGTTATTATCGAATTGGCATGTCGAAATTCCTCGGCGGCTGGCTGTGGAAGAGAGAAAGAGAGTTGGGCCGAAAATTCGAGCGCGCGCTTGAAAGCCCGGTGGAACATTTATTGCGCCGCTTTGTAAATTTAAGTGAGTGCGAAGGAGGTCTTGTGTGATTTTGAGCGTCTTGCTAATGTTTGTTGCGTGGGTCGCAGCGATAGAATTTCTGTGTTAATGACATTTTAAAAATAGCCCCGGCAAATCTATAAAATTCGCGAGCAGATGCGAATAACATTCATCGCTAAACATGTATATACAGCGATTCGTTAAATATAATAAATCAGAGCGAAAATTCGGCGCAACTATCGTTTTTTTGAAAAAGTTAAAAAACAAAAATCTTAGGTGTTAAAAATCGTCCCGGCGGTATTTTGTAGAATCGTTTTGAAAATTGAATCGGCTATTTTTTAGCCAGTGTATATAAACCGGATTCCTGAGCACTATTTTAATGAACAAAACACACATTACCGTATATTTCGACGGCGATCCGTTACTACAAAATTATCTGCAATAATTCGCCTCGGTAGAATTTAGGCTCATCATAATTTCGCGAGACCGTGTAAATAGTAACGCAGTGCACGCCTAATATCGTCGCCTACTTTATTACGGCTAGACAATGATACAAACGCGGTGATTTATAATCGCACCGCCACTATATACGCATACGAGAGAGACCTACGAGTACACAACATTTTAAATTCTTTACCACCCCGAAGTCTCTCTCATCTCTCTTCCTCTCGCCTCGTATACCACAGCCGTCATGTAAATTTGAGCGACAAGGAAACGTCATTAAGGCTCATTGATACGTAAAAAAGCAAATGGCGCGCGCACGGGCATACTCCACGAAAATAAAATCGGTAATTGAATCTCGGTATTTTAAGGTCCGGCCGGCGTGTTTACACAGTTGGGCCGGGCCAATTTTAACCGCGCGTTCTCTCTCTCTCTCTCTCACTCGGCATCACTCGCTCTCCACGTCGCTATGCTAATGGTTCGAAAGTATTAATTATTAAGTGGCAGTCGGCGAGCTAGCGAGTGCAAGAAGAAGCGGGTACACAAAGAGGCGAAAAAGGGGTGGAAATCGGAGGCAACGCGAGAGACGTCGTCTGCGTCGTCGCCGGAGGATGGAAAGACTATGCAGGAGTCTGGTGGCGGACAAAAATACACTCGGCAGTCGCCCGGCTGCCTGCGTGTGTACACCACGCGTGCGCGAGGAGGAGGAGAGAGGAGAGGCATCGAAATGAGGGGAAAATACCGGGCCGGGCGGAATGTTAATTTCGTCGCGGTATAAATCATCTCTCTCCTCTCGCTCTTGCTCTCGCGAAATCTTCAGCCTCCGCCGCGGAGATGGAGGCGCGCGAAACTCGGGTACAAACTTTATATTACGCGCGCGCGCGCGACGCCGCGTGACTCACCTTCGACCCCTTTCTCTCTCTCCTAGACACACTGCACGCGAGCAAGTGGATTCGATTCTCAAGTGGGTATATGCTCTCGGTGTCGGTTGCACCGCCTTCCAAGACGGAGTTCAATGTGTCGCCGAGGTTCGGAAACGCTACCGTTGATCGTCAGATTTCCTTTGAGTATAACGATTTCTCTTAATTTAACCGCATTTTTATAACGTCCTTAGTTGAATTAAAAATCTGCATCACTCGCACAAATATAAGCTTCGCTCCTGCCATCGCTCTTGTTACTACTCATTTTTCACGCGCGGGCAAAACAAACTGCTAATAATGCTCGCTCACCATTAATTATAAATAAAATCCTAGGCGCTCGCTGCAGCGCGAAGCAACAAAAAGACAGCAGCGATCGCACTCTCGCGGCAGCTAAGTCAAGCTAAGTCATTAAACACACAAACGAGACAAGCAAACTCAGACGAAACCGAGAAAAAAAGTTAGCGCGCGCCGAAGAGAGGCGCGAACTGAGAGCAAAAAGAAGGCCGTGGTCCATCGGGCAAAGGAACGATAAAAGCATATCCGCGCACAGAGTGTGTACACGCAGAGCGTCTATCTCTCTCTCTTTCGAGAGAGATTCGCACTCTCTTCGTCGCGTCTACGTCATCTCTGGATGATCCGGCCGCGTCCAGCAGCACCGTTCGTCATAGGCGCGCTCGCAAACAGTTTAAAAAGTAAAAGCATTGGAGCCGGGCCAGCGCAAAAATAGAAGCAGATGCTCCTGCTCGTCTCGCGCACATCGCTGTGCGCGTATATTAGTGTGTGTACGTGCGGATACAGTATATGTATGTAGCTGATGGAGTTTGGGATAGCGCGAGGGAGGGAGAATATTATTCGGGCGCGTAAGATAGAGAGAACGAGAGAGGAGAAAGGAGGAAAGAAAGGATGGACGGCTTAGTGCGGGAAGGAAGGGGTGAGGTAAGGAGAGCCGCGCGCCGCGCCAGACGGGGAAAAGAGAGCGACGCGATTCCATTGCCCTTGAATTCTTACTAACGGAGCACTTAGATAAAAATAATTACCCGGATAAACGCCCCCTCTCTCTCTCTTTCTCTTCGCGGTACGGGTGAGCGCGCAACAGATCGGCAGTGTGTGTATATGTATGCGTGCGAGGACACTGTCGTCGCTCGCTAAGTCGCGTAATTTATAATTCGCGCGTGTCAGAGAGAGAGAGAGAGAGAGTCAAAGCGAATATTTTGGTGGAAGGTTTTTTTTGCCAGAATTTTCATTAATTTTACTCTTAAGCGATACGAGTACTTGGAAATTCAGAATTACGCGTGTATTCTGCATAAAACTAATTTAACGACTCGCTCGATAATTAATCATTCTCATGTTTATAATTTATGGTTTCGAATGAAAATTCTCTCTCTCACTCCCTCTCAAGCCCGTTGTTTTGGAATTAGATCTAAATGATTATGATGTGATTAATTACCCGCGCAGCCTTAATACTAAAAATAAATACATGTGTTTCGCCTTGATTATACGCCACATCATGCCCCCAACACTTTTTTTAATTACACCAGACCTCAGGAGGTCCCCCTCGTCTCCCAGTCTCGCCCCCTTCCGAGAATCAGACTCCGAAAAAAAGTGCTACATATCTATTTACCAGAGCAAATAGGACGAATTAAGCTGCGTAAACGCGCGCGGCCGCCGAGATAAATTAACCGCCAGCGATTCTTTGTCTTCAATCGGAGCGCAGAAGCCCGTAATTCCACGCAGGCGAAATGCCACTCAGGCAGAGTATATATAAAAATTCCAAAGTTGTACGGGACCGAGGCTCTCTCTCTCTACGTGCTTTTTATAATGTCGCTACGGGCGTTTACGCGTGAGTATTTTTCTTTGAAGTGCCACGAGGCTCGCTCCTTCTAATTTTCGGTGTCTGCATTCTTGCCCGAGAACGAGATGGAGAGAGGGAGAGAAAGACGAATAGAGCGGGGGAGCGAGAGAGGGAATGTGTGTTGAAAACGGATGGGTGCAGCAGTCATTTAATTAGGGTTCGCGCGCGTTCGCGGCCTGCCGAGAAGCCCCCGATTTCTCGAACTGTGTCTGTGTGTGTGTGCGTACCCTCATTTCGAGGGATGAGTCATCGATGATATCTATCGCTCTTTTACTGGAATTTATGGATCGAAAGCCCGCCTAATTTATGTAATGGTGTAATTCTAATATTCCATATGAAAGTTTTTTTTTAGATTAGATAAGCTGCGAGTTCGGTTCTCTGATGATCTGTGTATGTGTGTGCGCCTGCGGTATATTCCAGCGTTGTATAATACGCTCGTTCTAATTCTTCGGGCGCGCGCATTGTTGTAGCATTAAAGGTGAATTTGACAGAAACACATTCTATATTACACGATAATGATTTATCAGCCAATAAGAAAAAAGTCGACGATATAATTGCATAGGCTAAGAATACACAGACACTCGGTGAAATTGTGCTCGTTAGCGCGAGCTATTATGCAGTGCCTCGTCATTTTTACGTGAAAAATTCTAATATTAATTAATTTTCCTCAATTATTATAAGAAATTACGCATTATTTGAACGCGATAAATGAAACCTAACCGAGACGTTTCCCGTGATTGCAGACTGCGATTCATCGGGATGCGAGGCTGACATGGCGGAGGGCTCGGCAGAGGAGGAACAGAGCAGTACAGCTGCGCCCGCTTCGCCACCGGCAGATCTCCGTATCCTGAGCACACAGCTCTCCACGAGCTACCACCACCAGCAGCAGCAGCAACACCAGCAGCAACAGCAGCAGTTGCAGCAGCAGCAGCATCAGCAGCAACAGCAGCAGCAGCTACAGCAGTCGCGACCGCTGCAGCCGACGCTGCTCCAGCAACGGCAGCACCCGAGCATGTTGGCGACTGCGGTCCCACCCAGGCACAGTATGTTGCCCCACCCGATGAAAAGCGAGATAAAGTCCGAGGCCGAGATGGACAACTCCTGCGACGTTCCTCTAAATCTCAAAAGCGAGGTGAGTAGCGCGACGATGATTACTCTGTCATTTATTGCGCATCGTCACGCGCGTGTGTGCGGCAGAAAATATTGTGCGCTACGCGTGTATTCGCGGGCGGACGACGGTATTAATAATTAGCCGTTAACGGTTCTAAATTTAGCGGCCTTTCAGAGCAGCTGGCACTCAATTTTCGCGTCACTCAACTTTTGTGACTTAACCCGAATTACGCTCGCCCGCGCGCACGGACGATCGCTGTTTGCAAAACGATGGCGCAGGCGAATATAAATCAGCCGTAAATCAAATTACTTTAATGATTTGCCGGCGCGAGGATATAACCCCCGCGCGATTTCATTCGTTTCATCGCGTTGTCCCGATTGTATAGACGTAAAAACGTTCGAAATCACCGTACGGTACTATATACTGATTTCTCTCGCTTGGCATTCAAAAATTGGATCCTGTAGAAGAGACGCGTTTTCTGTGCAGAGAAAGCGGCATGAAAGAGTAATTGAAATTCGGTGTAGAGGCGACATTAGACCCCCTCCTCTGCGGTGAATATATATTCATTCGAAAAGAGAGGAGAGTAGATTCTAAATTCCGGAGAGCGTATACATATACGCGCTTCTCTGAACGTGAGTGCGAGGGCTTCGCCGTATCGGCTACATCTACTGCTACTTAACATGTCGTGTACGGCTAAATTGAGTGTGATCAAGCTAAATTGTTTACACGCATATTTATTGACGTCACGAAGCGGTGCTCAAGCGTAGGCAGCAGCGTCGAACAAAAAAAAATCAAATTAATTTCGAACATAGACGCCCGCGCGGATCGTCGTCCCTTTTTTCTTTATAATTTAAATTCAGCTTTGTTGTATCTTCCCTCATCTAACACATATATGTATATATGGTGACATCATACGCATTATGGGAGGCGAGACTTATTTGAATAATCAGCGCGGGTATAGCTTCATAAATTACAAATAATTGAACAAAATTCATCGGGAAATCATGAGTGGTGGCAGGCACAAAGCGCAGAGAGAGCAGCAGCAGCCACTCTCTTATCGTACTCCTTGTCACATGGCGTTGCTGCTGAGTCCGGTTTTGTATGCCGGCGACAATCAATTGTCCGCTTAAATAGTCGGCGCGCCGCCGCGGTAGTATCGCAACCTAAATCGGCCGATGGTCTCCCTGACCTGTATACGATTAGCTTACAAAACAAAAGGCAACGAACGAGCAAGCGAGCGAGCGCAACTTTTACAGAGAGAGAGAGAGAGAGATGATGATCAGTATGAGCCGCTGTCGGGGTCGACGACCGATACATTTAGGTTTTAGATGGATCTCGCTCGCTCGCGCGTTCGCTATATAGTTGCGCAATGGACGCCGCCGGCTTTTTGTTATGCTGCGACGCTTGATTAACGCCTCTCATTATGATCGCTTGTTAGTCCTTTTTTTCTCTACATATAATACGAGTGAGAGAAGTGCGAGGCTGCGTGAGTGGCGCTGTCCAAAACGTTAGTCTCTCTCTCTCTTCTCCGTTAATAAATTTTTAAGTAGAACACAATTAATCATGATCCTATCGATACGGGCGCGTTTTTTACACGCTCGCTCGCCCGCGCGCAACCGTCGGATTATTAGTTACGAGCGCCGATCGCACGCTGTGCACGTGTGTGTCTTTGTGCGTGCGCCTGTATATTATACGTATACATATATACATACATTATAGTATATGTATATATCGATTTGTAGCTCTCGGAGCTCTACGCGCGCGCGCATGTAAAGTAAATAGTATCGATGTTATGGCGGAGTATAGTTAATAGGCTACAATGCAATCGCCATATAATAATTATTTTAATCGCTATAATAAGACTATGGCGCGTGTGCACTCGAAACGCGAGAGCGAGCAGCAGCAGCCGAGCGGCTGCTAGAATTACCGAGAGGACGTCATTTGCTGACGCATATATACTAATTATCGTCGCCTAATGATCTATTTTCGGCCTTGATGGAACACACGCGTGGCAAACGAAAATACGTATGATTTACGCGCGGGCACTAACTTGTGATTACACGCGTTAATTCTATTTATTTTTTATCTAAAATAATCCTGGTAGAAATGTTAACCATAAGCTCGCTATTTTTCAGTTTATCTGATGTCTAAAACCGCACATTGCTTGTTATTTCATAATTATGAACCAATTAGAAATAAATTTTTGTATTTATTCACTTTGTAAAATAGATATTTCTAGTAAAAGAACAACTTTTAGATGAATTATATTACTATTGTATCATGATTTGGGCTAAAAATGCCTCGATTTAATTAATACGTTAGCTATAAAATATGGTTAATTTTCTGTCATGGCATCTGCCGTAAATTAATTAACATCCGCTATTCCCGCATTCCATGCATTTAAAATAACCTTTCGGTATTATTTTAATATGTAATTGCAGGATTGTTCGAGATGCGAAACTCCTTCTTTATCTCGTTGTTCGATCGGAGAGCTTCAATTAAAAATCGATCTAATGCTCGTCTAGCTTTGTATAAAAAATATTGTTAATAGTGTACGCTCGTTTTCTGTTTTAAAATTAATCAGTTTTTTATACGTTTGACGGATACGTATTTCTGGTATTTGCGCAATATCTAATGACTAATCGTTATTGTGGTTAAGTTTTAATTACAGTAAATCTGTTTTCAATTTCATTTCCTACAATAATTAAATGATCTGGTAGTCTTTTTAGAATGATAATTACATATATTATTCTCTATTCAGTTAGTAGGCATGTAGATCATTAAAAAAGAATAATTTCCTATTTTGACTACTGTCAATAACCTTCGTTGAGTAATAAAATGAACACCATTAAATTTTTAATTGACATGTAAAAATTCAAACATATATATTATATAAATTCTTCCTCGGCGTTCCAGAACCTTTAAAACAATATAAAAAAAAGTTATTAAAATTATGCAAAGTCGCGTATCCTGGACTTTTACGAGAGTTTACTTTGTCACGCATATATGCAAAACAGTAATATTTTCCCTTCTCTCGCCACAGAACATCCATCCGTCCGTCCATCGAGAGAGAAACATAGTTCTCCAGCCCTTTACAAGCCGCGCGCATTTGGCGGAAGAGACCTGCAAGAGACCTTGAACAAAAGTAGAAAAAAAACTGGCCGCGATGTAAATCTTTAACAAAGACTTCGCGAAAGACTCACTCTCTCTCGGAGCCATCAAACCGTTGGCGTGCCCTCGCCGTAAAGACGATTTGTACAAGGCGAAGGATCGCCTGTTTGCACGTGGATTATAAACCCGGCAACGACTCTCCCGCGGCAGTGTAGAGCCTATGGGCGAGAGCGACGCGTGCGCTGCTTGCACATCGGACTAGGGAATGAGAGGCGAGAGCGCCCGACGATACGACCGACAGATGATTGCGTTTTGCGAAGAAGAAGGAGTGTGCGAGGGAGAAAGAGAGAGAGAGGAAGAAATGGAGCGGGAGGAGCGAGAAAAATGTCGAGGGACGAACGACCTGCACGAGCCTCGGAATTGTGGAAAGACAAAGGGCTACGGGTTTGATGGTTTTATTTACACACTGCCGGGGAGGTTCTCTACTGTGCTTTATTAGGTTGTCAATCATCGCGGCAGTCCGCGCGTGAAACAAAGTATTTTGAAGGGGATTAGAGCGAATTTTTGGCATTATTAGATACAAAGTACTTTTCTTAACGAGAACAATCTGAATATTTTATGAAGATTTTTAAAAGAAAGGTAAACAATAATAATTTTTTAGAGATGAATGTCGATAAGAGCGAAGATAAACCGCTTTGCGAGAGAAGCGTGGCGTTATCTTTCCACCTCGGCTGCGCGCCTGCATATGCACTCGCAAGCACTCGCATACACACCAACATAGCATGCACCGTGAAATCTCAGGAATCGAGCGATTATCGCGATAACTGCGCGGAAGAACGATGCCCGCGGGCTCGCCTCCAAGATATGCGCTGCTTTGTTTTACTCGCTCTCTAGCCCCGGCATTCCCATACCTGCTATAGCGCGCGCGATTGCTTCTGACCGATTTATACCGCGAGCTATATAAACTATCTGCCTCTCTCTCTCTGCCTTCCTCTCGTGCTTTATTTTTAATCGGGCTCTCGCAGAGACAAGCGGAATCGCGTTACATTAAAACTCTACCAGAGGGGGGGAGAGAGC
Organism: Torymus auratus; assembly: GCA_900474315.1. Classification (NCBI taxonomy): domain Eukaryota; kingdom Metazoa; phylum Arthropoda; class Insecta; order Hymenoptera; family Torymidae; genus Torymus; species Torymus auratus. The sequence continues at coordinate 44,666 of UXGD01000327.1, forward strand.
GAAAGAGAGATATGATTAACGTTTATAATACGCTCGATTCGTTTTGTTTTGACAGCGCGCTGAATTTCTTCTCGCTTTAATGGCACATAATTAAGATAAAAATGTGGATTAATGAGATTCTAATTCCGGCGTTATCGCGCTCTCTCGCTCGCGAGTTATTTATTCTTCGGGCGGTCTTTAATTGCATTATTATCTTTGGATTGCGTTCTTTTTTTAAATAAAAAAGATCCAAGCGTATAATATGTACACGCAACGGACAAAGAATTTCGTGAACGTTCCATATAGATTAAGAAGGCAACTCGACTTATAAATAGATTTTCGAAAAAAAGATCGTATTTTTCTTCTGCTGAAAAGAATCTGTTGCTCCTCTTTTGCTGGTACTCATGAATAAATTAAGATTATAACCGTAGCAGCGAGAGGAAAAACAAAAGGCCGAAGAATGTGAAAATTGCATCGTCGGTGTATATAAGAAGTCGAGTTCGCTGCAGGTCGTTCGGTCCTGCGTTTACGCGCGGGGGAGAGAGAGAAAATACACTGAACGCACGCGCACGCGCGTAACAGCCTCAAACTTATGCGTCACGACTTGAAAACGGCAGGCTCATCCGTTCCGGTCGTTGTTCCGTGTCCATCCATTACACTATTATCCTCTCGGCAAACACGGTATCCATCACCGCCGCGAGAGAGAGAAAGAGAGAGACGCGCGTGCGCTCGGACTTAATGCCGCCCCCCCTCTCTCTCTCTCTCCCTTGCTATCGCGGTGGCTTGCACGCGGCGCGTAATTTACGCCTCCGAAGAAAAGGATGTTTAATATTCGCGGACACACACTTTTCGCGTGTAAGCCCCGTGTGTTCGCGGACAAATGAAGGCAATACATCCGTGTGCTCGCGGGGCTAGACAAGCGGGGCGAGGAAAAAGAGAGAGGAAGAGGGAGCATATAAGCGCGGGCAGTGGCCGGTAATATTTTTAGTCGACTTTCAGGAGGGAAATTAATACGTAGATTATCCATCGTTTTGCGCGACGCGAAAGAAACTTTTTTCGTGCGCAGTACTGCTTGGCTGCTGCTCACCGTGGCGTGTATGTGTATATAGGAAGTCTGATGCGCGCAGCAGCCGCGACGAGACGGGGAAAAAAAGAAGAAAGGGAACTCGCGCTAGCGGCTGGAAATTTATACTTAGACATTTTTGCCGGTGGAGGTAGAGGAGGAGTAGGAGTTAGCCTCTCGGTGTGCTGCTACTGCGTACTTTATTACGTACTTTTTCGTGGCTTTTCTACGGCTGCCGGGGTATTTACTTATGGTCCCGCTCTTTTTTCGCCTGTTGAGCCCGAGTCGCGAACACCGACGTATTTTACGATTAGCTGTGGTTGCTGACATTATTCATGTTAAATTCAGAACCAAAGTAACAGCTTCTCAAACCTATGAAAACGTTCTAATTATACAATTACAGCGATTATACCCGCGATCGTAAAAAGAATAAAGTCAGAATAAATAACTTCGCTCCATCAATCTGGAAAAAATAAACATCAGCGCGCTTGAAGAAAATCACTTGTAGCGTTTTACACGTGCACGCGAGAAGAATCGAAAGAAAGCCGAACGAGCGAAAAGCACCGCGAACGAATTTTACAGAAATATCGGGAGAGAGAGAGAGAGAGGGAGAACACGAGGGGATCGATGCGCGCGCTCGTTCACCGAGCGACGGTTAGAATTGGAAGGCAGCCCGAAGGCGCATTCCTACTTGATGGGCCGGCGTCCCAGGCGTAAGTGCATCTGTCAAGAAGTGATTGAAGGCAAACGATCGAGGCGTGCGAGCAAGCGAACAGGCAGGCGCAAACCGTATATATATATACGCGCTCGCTCGCTCGCTGGAATCTCATTACCTCGGTGGCTCATTTCAGCCTCTGAATTGCGCCTCGATCAGATTTCACAATTGTGATTATTATTGCCGCCGCCGCAGCCGCCACTGTGGCGCTCGGGAGAGAGAGGTAGAGCTTGTACTCGCCCGGCTGCTGACGAACGAGCGGCGCGGCGCTTTTAAATTCGCGCGCGCGCGACTCGATCGCGCCGGTGTATAAAAGGGATCGGGTTACGGTCGCCGACGCAGCCGCTGCCGCCTGATTGCACCGCATAATGCTTTTGTTTACAGCCGTCTTAGCGAGCGGCGATCGGCCAATAATTAGGCGGCGTGCTTCGAGCGCTTTTTCAGCCCTGCGTGTGCACGCGTGTATATTAGCGACTGCGCGGCGTATTACGAAATCGATAATTGTTATGGTTGAATGATGCAAGAGTCGTGATTAGCGGTCGCTCTTAACAATTGTACATTTCAATTTCAATTGAAATCGATGGAAATGATCTTAATTATCAATTTTAATCACATATGTTCAATTAAGTTATTTCCATTCGCGTGGCGGCTTTAAATGGGCTCGTACCTCGATAAACCGGAGAGAGACTATACAAAGGATAATACCGTACGTGTTATAAATCCGAATAAGATCGTCTGAATTAACCTTCGATATTATTCCTTCTCATTCGTCGTAATCCATTCTTCCATTTGATTTCTTGAGGTGAATATCTGATCAACGTATAACCCACACTCAAGTCTCACACGTAGAGACGCGGGCGCGGTGTTATATCAGCCGAGCTTATACCGATGAATTCATTCCGGCCGGCGCTCAATGAATTCCCTTTCTCGCGACGATAGACTCTCTCCCTCTCTCTGCCTCTTTCTCCCTCTCGTTCCGGGCAATTTCGTCTTTTTCTATACGCGATTAAACACGCAGAAGTATTATTTCAATCCGATTCCTCTGTCTCTCTCTCTCTCTCTTTCTCCCTCTTTTCCTCCCTCCTTCGTTTTTTCACCTGTACGGCCACTCGGTGCAGCATTTCGTGTACACAAACCCGCGGTTCAGACATCAATGGATCGGGTATTTTTCCATTAGATCGGGGCTTGATTAAATTGAAAATCTGTCAATTTGGGAAAAAGCATCCGACAGTTTATATTGACGTTGGACATTATATGCGCTGGCCGCGGGAAGAGAGAGAGGGAAGGGACACACGACGAGAGAGCACGGGGGAAAGAGCGAGAATCCGAACTTGCTACCTGACAACTCATCTAGATAACCCCGTGCGCGCACGCGTCCACTAACGCACATTTCCTGGCTATATGGCGCGCGTGTGACGCTCTTACCCTCCTACGCGTCGCGACGTTTACTCTCGCTCGTATTCTCTCTCTCTCTTTTTGCCACCCTTTTTTCCGTTCGACCTTCCGACTACTCCTGTTTCCCCTTTTGCCACCGCCGCTGTTACCGTCGCCGCGACGACGGCGACGACGACGACGACCCCCTGCGCCTCTTATTTTCTTTTTACCTCTCGCAATTAATCACGTAGCTGCCGATGTGGACGACGATCTTTTTTTCCCGCGGCGGGGCTGTCGCCAACGTCGCCGCCGTTGCTCGCCCTTTCGACATCGAAATTTAACGCTAATAGAAACAACGATTTATTGCCGCGCGACTCCTTGAAGGAATGCTCCAACAGGCTCTAATTAATTCTTTTACGTCTCCCATAAAAGATCGTTTCGCTGCCTCTCTCGCGGGCGCCGTCCTCGCATAGGCGCTACGTACCAATCAACAAACTACCGCGACGAGGCGCCAGTTACATTATATACATGTATACCACTTCGCAGTCATTCGCCATCCGATATATATAAGAATTTAATAACAATCAATTCTCCACGCGGATAAGAAACGTTCGTGGCTAAGTTTGTGCCCATGGACGCGTAACTCTTTACAATACGGAATGACTTCAATCAAACTACAGTTGCGCGGGTCTCACAATGAGGTCCAACTCTTGGTGTATGCTGTGGCGGCGACGACGGCGGCGGCGGCTCAATTTCGCCGTTAACATGAATAATTTTCTTGTTTACGCCATCAAGAGCAGATCCGGGATTAAGTTTGACCGTGACACGGTGTTGCATTACCGGCAGCGACGTACATATACACACAGCCTCTCTCGGACACAAGGCTCTCGCGCTCCGGTCGTCTCGCTAGTCCCCTGGATATGTCCTTTTAAAGTGGCAAACTTCCCCGAAATACGTATCCGCACTGTCCGGCGTTGGCCGAGCGCGGATAGCGAAAGACCGAGAGCGCTCCTCTCTCTCTCTCTCTCTCGCTTGTTCGCCGAGCTTGAAGGATAGCGCGGCCGAGAGAAGGCGAAAGAGCAGAAAGGGGAGAGAAGGAGGTAGCGCGGGAGGGAAGAGGAAGAGAAAGAGAGAGGGAGCGAGAGAAACTCCCTGGTGGTGCCAAATAACAATGTTGAATCTCATAAACAAGGAGACAAGACAAATACCCGCTGGTCGCGCGCGTCGTCCTCCGTACAGTGGACAGAGTCCGTTCCGCGCGCACCCTCCTCTCTCTCTCTCTCTCTTTGCTATGCTGCCCAGTATACTACTAACAGCAGCACAGTAGTATAGTAGTGGTAGTAGTAGCCGGCGTTCGCCGCTTCTTCCAGCAGTGGCTGCCGCCGCCGCCGCCGCTGCCACCCCCTCGCGGGGATGAGAGACTCTGCTGGTAATTTCACGGTGTCTTGCATCTCTGAGCCGTCCCTTTCCTCTCTCCCCCCGCGTCGTTCCTGCCACCGCTGCTCTTTCCCGCCCTGCGCGCGAGCTACCACCACGTACACAGCGCACCGTATATAGTCCGATCTCTCGGCTGCATGCATATACCGGCCAGATACGTGTACGCGCGCTCTCGTGCGCTGAGCCGGGATTCCCATTATGGGGAGGAGGAGGAGGAGGCTGATCGTTAAGATTCAGCCCTCTAATAATTGCCTCATTAACCTGCGAGCGACAGAGCGACGCGGGGCTGCCGTGTGCTCGAATTATTCGGGGATCGATCGATCGGCCGATTTCTGCTATATACACTTGCAGCTGAACATCATGTGTCTTTGCTGGTATAATTACTTTCCGTGCCGAGCTAGCGGAAGATTTCCATTTAGCTTGAGGATAAAAAGCGTGGATATAACGTGCCGATTTCTCGGGCGCTGCCCAGCCAGATCCTCCATTTATCTATATTAATAAACACTTTCTAATTGAGCTAACCGTAAATTTATGAAATATGATGGCGAGGAGAGCCAGCCAGCCAGCCGCGGACACTCGATGACAAATCGCATTGAGTAATGCAGATAACTCGATTACCTTAATTTATAAGCCCGCCGCAGGAAACCGGGCGCACGCGGACGCGCGTCTCAGACCTCGCCGGTTTTTCTTTTGCAAAATATCGAACTCCGCGCTCGCCGCTCGAGCTATAAATCAAATTATACGCGGAGAGAGATAGAGATTAGATTTCCGTCGGTCCACGTTCGAGAATTCGAGAGAGTCAGAGAGAGAGAGAGAGCGAGAGAGAGAGAGGACGCCAATCCGCGCGTATCTGGGGTAAGGGGTACTGCGGCTTTCGAGGATTTGAGCCTTTCTCCATCTCTCTCTCTTCGCCGCGGCTCTGTCCAGCCCTCAGCCTCTATCCATCGTCTCCACCTTGCCCCCAGCTCCCACCTCCTCCTCCAGCTCCTCGCGCTCGGCCGCTTGCGCTTCTCGGATCCTCCACAGTGAAGCACTGCAAGGTCCAACATTAGTTAACGATTAATCAAGGCGCTTGTAGCTCAACATATATCATTAAACTAGTTAGCGAAGTAGGGTCGGCCAAGTGTGCTGACCACTGCTTCCTCGCCCGATCCCCAAACTCGCCCCCTCGGGCGAATCCCGCCTACCGCCGTAGTAGCCTCGCCTCCCCCACCCACCCCCACCTCGTCCTTTCCGCGCGGGCGACGTGCACTCTCACGTACACGGGGCTAAACTCTTGAAGGCCCCCGCAGCGGAGTTTACACTCGTCCTCGGACTACCGCGCGAGGAGCTGCCCGAGCTTTCTGCGAATTGCTCGTTAAGAGAGAGAGAGAGAGAGAGAGAGGGAGAGACGAACTTTAAGGGTCGCGAGCGCTCGCTAGCCTCTGCTGCACTGCACACCTCGAGCGCGATTTTACTTGGAGAGAGAGAGCGACATTATTTCCCTCTGTGTATGTGTCCAGTGTTTGGCATTTACTTGTTCTTTTGCCAAATCAGAGTTCGGAACGAACTACTTGTGTGCACCTCGCTCTCTCACTCGCTCTGTCTCTGGTAAGCGCGAGAGGTCCGAAACTGGCGCGCCGAGATTGATGCCGCAATCGCGCGCTGCTGCGAGCAATTACTTGGCCGAGAGAGCGAGCTGAGAGAGAGAGATAGAGATTGAAGACGAATGTATTTCACACCTGGACGAGCGATCTAAACAATGGTTTCCTCTCCTCCACTGGCCAAGTTTACTTAATTGTCAATCCAAGAAAGCGTATATTTAAAGATTCGCGCGCGATTACTAAATTATACGCTCCCAAGTATGAATAGCAAATTCAACATTAGGCCTGACGAGCCTAACGAACCAGCCAGTTAATTCACACCACCGCACCGCTGCCACTCGAATCATCCCTCTGCTCTTCAGATTTTCCCGAGCTCTCTTTCGCTCTCCCTTCGCGAGGGAGATAGAATAGATTTCGGAGCCGAGACTTGTGCGAGTCTGCTACTGTACTCCCCCGTCGTCACGCTCTTCCGCGCCTTCTTTTCCACCCTCTCTCTTCTACTACTTCTTCGCTTGACCATCTCCTCCACCGAGGCGCGCGGGCTCCTCCAATTTTAAGCATCGCGGAGCTGCATAGTGTGTGCGTCTAGGCTAGCCGTACAGTGGGCGCGTCCCTTATAAATCCTGCAGGACTCGCGGAGGCACTAATGTACGACTGTTTGCGGGTATAACTTGGCCCCGACACGAAGGGAGAGAGAGGGAGGGAGAGAGAGAAGAGGATGGTAGTGTTGCCCCTCCGGTACATGCTAAGCCGGGGCTAAAGGCTCGCCAGACCTGGCCATTCCTCACTGCTCTGGCTCGCGGCGCAGCTAGCTCGCTCGCTCCCGCGGACTTACACCTCCTTGCTAAATCCACGTGTGCGCTTGCTTTCTCTCTCTCTCTCCCTTCGTCTGTCTGCGTATATAGCTGCAGTGCGCGTGTCGTCGTCGTCCGGCGCTTCTTATCCCCAGGGCAAATGTTGTTTGGAATTTATCGACGCGAAAATTTACGATCGAGGCATAAACACGACGTCTCACGGCACTGTTGATTCCTGTCCTGCACTTTTGTCATACTTTTCTGGGGAGGAGGAGAAGCGAGAACCGGCGGTGGTTCTAAATTTCCTCCGTTCAGTGGGTTTTACGGTAATCCAGAAATTGCAATTTCCCGAGTCTCGCGCACGCAGTGTCCGGCCGACCGCAGAAAGTCGGCTAGATCTTGGAGTAGCGACCGGCGCGAGAGAGAGTCGCTGCCGAGAGCGGTGTTAATATCGCGAGAGTTACTTGGGCCAAAGTTATTTGACCACCGCACCGGTGTGTTCATCCTGCGAGATAGTATTAAATCCCCTGCCCCGCACCTCCTCCTCCGGTGTGCTCCCGACAGTCTTGTAGTAGCAAAATCCAGGAGCCGGTGGCCGCTCGCTCGCGAACGGCGTGGGTACACCGGTGTCCAGCGGTGTCGCCGGCAAACGTTTGCTCGACAAACAAACCCAACTAGCTATCTTGGCCGTCCGTTATAGCTCGCGCGCGGATGACCCGGCCAGAGCTCCTCTCTCTCTCCCTGCTCGTCGACAAAGTCGATCCGGAACACGCCGTCTGTGTTTTACCCGTGCGGATAAATGAGCGAAGACGCGAGATGTTTGATTAGGAGTCGGCTTCTTTCGCGATGATGGCTCATCCTTCATGTGGAAAAAAGCGGGCGGAGAACCGAAGCCGTGACTTTGAGGGGGTTCGCTGGACAAGTTTGGCTAGCGCCTTAATTAAGAGCCATCGCTCAAAGTCCGGCTTCCGCGGTCGTCGAATGTGTATAAGACGCGAAGAAAATTTAGGGAAAGTCATTGTGTCGCGAGTTGATTAAGCCATACCCCAAGAGCGTGATGTGGACTAGCTATTTATAGCAGATTCGTTACATCTCCTAATTTAGTTGTAGCGATTAATTTCGTTATGGCATTCCAATATTTAAGACGCGATTCTTGCTGCTGGAGAAGCAGAGGAAAGACGGACTGGATTATTTTTCCAAGCAAAGTGTTCATAGCCGGCGGCTAAACCGGAGGACAAGTGGAAAGATCAAGGGAGAAAGAGGAAGAGATAGGAGGGGGCGGTCGGGTGGGGAAGAGGGCTAGTTGAAATTTACATAGAGCTCGGGCTTATAGGAGCGTATTTGAGGAGGAGGCAAGTTTCTCTCCCAAAGGGCAGCAGCGAAAGCAGAAGCAGCGCAGGAGTAGCTTCGAAGGCGGCAACGCTTTCCGGGCCTGAGAGTTGCTGACCGTCGCGCATTGACCAAGAATAAGATAATCCTTCGTCACATACGTAGAGGATCGCGCGGCCATACGTGTATATCTATCCTGCTCCTCTCTTCGCTTCGCTCCCTCTCTCTAGCTGGCTGTATTAATGTTTGCCTTTATATCTGTAAACAGTCGCCGGAGCTGCTGCCGCGGCGGTATCTCCGCGCCAGGTACTGACTAACCATCCGCGAGGCCCGGCTGCGCGCTAGATTATTAACTGACCACTGGGATTAGAAACTTCCTTCGAGGTTCCTCCTCTCTCCCTCTCTCGTCGTTCTTGTCGTTCTGGGGCTATATCTGGACCTGCCGCCCCCGCCAGCCCCCACTGCCCCCCCTCCGAAGTATATTATTGAAACAGGACTGCGCGAAGGGAGAGTTTGAATCTCTCTCTGATTTACCGAGGCACATCCTCTGAAGGGGCTGCTGATTTACTTCGTTACCCGGAGTCCGCGTGCTCGCTCTCTCTCTCCGTCTCGCTGTCGGTGAATTTTAATTAAATCCTCTGTTTATTTTTAAATTAAGATTTCGAGGCTGGAGAATGAAGATCGTCAGGCGGCTTTGTTGCGATGTCGCATGGTTTCGAAATTCGGGGGTAGTAGTACTGTGACACGTAGAAATATTACTCCAACTTCCGAAAAGCTAATGAACGTCAAGAATTTTAAAAACATTTCAGTCCTCCGAATGTCTAATTGGGCAAACAGCCATACCTCTCCAAAAAATATTGCCCACAGATCAAGCTAGCGTCATATTTTGAATCCCTTACACCGATATTTTTCAACAACCCTAATCACCCAATAAATAACCCGCCCCAACTCACACCCACTCTCGCCTAAATCAGTCGCGAGAAAGTGAAATCAGCCAACAGCAAACTCACGTGCGTCCTCGGATTTCGGGTACCGCATGCCTGCATCGCTTCTTTGTCGGCCGTCGGCGCGTGCGATGCGTCGGCGGCGGCGGCGCGATGACACACTGGCATTAGCACACACCGTGAGTGACGGAGTGTGGCGCGCGTCGCCTCTCTCTCTCTCTATCGCGCCTGCAACGAAAACACAGGCGAGCTTGCGAGTACTAGCCTGTATGCGAACAGCGGCACACACACACTCACACACACGGCTAACTGACGCGGCATATTTACATTGCGCACCGGCGCAATTAAGCCTCGTGTCCGAGCGCCGAGAGCGCGGCAGCACGAAATTCCGTGCGGGCTAACGCCTTCGTACTTGCTTTCACGCCCAGCGCGCGGCCGGCAAAGCGGCAGCTCACGCGTTTGCTCGCCAACGCCGACGCCTCTTGTTGAACCCTTTCTCCGTCTCTCTCTCTCTCTTGCTTTGTATGTGAGAGGTCACTTTCTCCTTTTTCATTGGTCCGGGGCTCTTGACTTCGGGTTATCGATTTCTTGTCGTGGTGATAATACACTTGGCGTCAGAATTTTATCAATCTTGTATCGGTATTCGCTCGCATTCCCTATTCAGCAAGTGTACATATTTGATTTTTGTTAAACTTGCATGTGTATTTTACACACTTTTCTCCAATTATTTTCATAAACTTTATATGAAAATATTTTAGTCGGGTGCATCCCTTTATAACTGCAAAGTTTTTATTCCCTCCGCAAGTATCTCAATCATGGCACGCGTAAAATATTATTGCGGCGTACGTACTACCCGTGCTCTTGGATGCAATTTTCAAAAACCGATTTTCTTACGGTACAGATTTACAGCGCTATCAACTCGACTTCACCTTTACACAAAGGTATACATATAATAGAGTACACACGGCGGGAGTCAGAACAAAGGATTCTAAAATTCCAAAGTGCGTAACGCATCTCAGTGCAGCTCGTCGTCGTCATCATCATCGCCCCGCACGAAATGAGAAAAAGCTTCGTAGCGTCTACAATTTCGAAAAACTCCTATATCGCACACCACGCGGGATAGCATCTCGATGGCGCGAATCGCGCAAGTAATTCTGCGCGCCTCGCCATAGGAATTCCGGGAGGGAAATTTGACGATGGGAGCCCGAGCGCGAGCCAGTTCGCGCGTTCCTCAGGTCGTTATCGCGCGAGAGTAGCAGCACTTCTGCGGCGATCCAGGAAATCCCGATCGCGTCAGGCTCTCTCTCACACACAGCTCTTGGGGAGAACAACGGATTCTTTACATTAGGACGCGGCCGCCTATGAATGTTGTGACGCGCGCGCACGCGAGCGGCCGTGTGTTGGTTGGGCTATCGAAAATCAATATAGATACGAAAATCAAGAGGATGGGAGGGCGAGTGAGACTATGCATTTTTTATGAGGTTATAACGGATCCACTGTGCGCTGACACTTTATCCGAGATTCTTTTCCCGTATGTGTGTGTGTCTCTATGCCCTCCGCCGGAATTTGACTTGTATGAATTTTTCGCGGGGTTATTCTTCATTCATGCATGAGACGAGCGCCAGTCAGCCGCAAAAGCGCCCCCGAGTGAATGAAAATTCTTTTGCCACAACGAAGTATTTAAAATTCGATAATTTTGTTCACGATGAAAAGTTTCTCGCCCCTTCCGGAAGATACCAAGAAGACATGTCAATCATCGCTCGGGGTAGGTCTGAATCGGGGATGTTAAATATTTTCTCGGTGATGATACGGTGAAATATGATTAGTCACAGTGTTGGAATATTTTTTACAATTTTTTTTCAATCGCCTTTTTGACTGACGCGAATGCTGTCATTGAATTATACAAGTTCCGCTCAATATTTGACTTTTCCCCGATAATTTTAAAAACGTCTTCTGAATTTTAGACGGAGTTGTAAATTTGAAGAGTCTAAATTAAGTATCGAAAAATTAATTGATTCAGCCAAGCGAAATTTTAAAATATTCTGATAAAATATTCCAACGAAACATCTTTTTAACGAAATCGATATTTTCTGATTCGATTATAGCCAACCCACGGTATCGATTAATTTTTCACTAAATCCTCCGTTCAGTCAAATTAGAACCATCCCGTCAGGTCTTAATCATTACTCGGCAGGAGAAAAAAAACACATCGACCGCGCTTCATCATAAATTCCCTATAACAACAACATTAATTTTTTCCCGCGTCAGCCGTGCCTTCATACACTCGACCCTGTATGTACGCCATTCCGCGGGTAAACAATCGCGGCCCGTAAAACTAAATAATTCAGCGACACTATACCATCCTTCATTCCGCAAAAAAGACGCCACACGCTCGCGCGTGCTGGCTTTATCGTCGGGCGCAATAATTGCCGTAATCGCGTGCGCCACGAAATAATAATTATCCTCCTCTTATAGACGCGCATGAATATACATACTCACGCTCGCTCGTACGCTTGCTGTATATATACCTATAGGCACGCGGATAACGCCAGTTACACATTATATACGCCTCCGCTCCTCTCGGCGTCGATTCGCAAAACAATGGGGCTGAGCAGTCGTCGACACTCGAGAGATACCCCTTGCGCGAGCTCGCCAGATTCACCATCTTTATCTTTTCTCTTCCTCGCTCTCTCACTCTCCGAAGCCCGGTCTCTATCTCTCGGTGCGCTTCTATCTTTTATTAGCATCCCGTAGAAGCTATTTCGCGGCCCTTTCTCTATCGCCTAACCTATCCCCGGTACAGTTTCTCTCTCGCTCCCTTCGAGTCCGCGTTTCGTATATACAGATCCACTACACGTATACACACACAGCGGCATCTCTCTTTCCGCGCGTCGCGCCCGCGAACACGGGGTATAGTAGAGCGCGAGCGAGCGGGAAGAGAGAGAGAGAGGGAGGAAGAGAGGAGCCTAGCAGAAGTGCGTATTTACGAGCGTTCCCGTCCATAAAGCAACCTCGCGCCTGATTTTGATACATTCTCCATGCCGGGCACTATCTCACGCGCGAATACGACCTACGTAGCCATATACACTCGGGATTTATGGAGATGCTGCTGCGCTCGCGCGCTCCGAGAGCGAGGAAGAGGGAGAGGAGGGAGAGAACGAGAGAGTGTACTTGCCAGTCTCGTTTCATCCTGGAATTCTGCCCACCCACACTTTTTCTACCCGCAGAGAGAAAGAGAGCTGCTGCTGCTGCTGTTGCACGCACGCACGAAGCCTGGCAAAGTCGATCGCTCTCTTTATTTGCGCGTGCGCGAGCTTAATTCCCGCGCACCTGGCTAATCCGCAAGAATGCACCTCGGAGGCAGCGGAGTCGCCGCGAGAGGGAAACGCGAGCGACTGTAAATCTCACTCGCGAGAGAGAGAGCGCTGGACTATGTAATGGCCAAGTGGGGCAGAATGCTTTCTCACGTCTCTCTCTCTCCCTTTCTCGCGCTCTTTGCGTGTATCTGATCTCTTGTTCCACGCTGCTTATTGTATGTATGTCTTTGACTCGGGAATCCGTGAATTCTTGCTCTGAATTTCCGAGCGAAGCTTTTTTTTGCCCCGTTGGCGTTGAAGGTTTATGTGTTTAGAAGCGTAACTGATGTCTCTGGCTGAATTTTTCTCCGGCACTCGTTACACTCTAAAAGACAATTTTAAATATTTGTTGTTCTTATTCTTTATTTTAGAAATAAGTGCGACCCCAGATGATACATGATTTTTATTTCAAATTGGCAAAATTACTTATTCAATAGTAATGACCTCCATCTTCGATATGACGAATGCCCGCCAGCGCTCGGCACAATACGCCAAATGTATCGGACGAAAATTAATTCTATACAATACCAGCGACGGGGGGTCCGCACGTATAATACAGACCATCGCAGCCGATAAAGCCTCTCTTTCTCATGGACGTATCCGAAAATACCCGCCGCGCAGTAATGCAAATCTAAAGTCCGCATGTAAGAAGCCGAAGAAATTGCTCTCGCCTTCGACCGGTCGAGGAAAATATTGTGCCTCCGGGAAATTTGTTATTAAAATATACATTAGACGCGGGGGAAAAAATATTCACGGCCGCGTTCGCGCGCGCCGCTCGGACTACGCTTACTTATGCGGGAATAAATGTATGGGAGAAGCATCGGCGGCGGCTGGGGGAGACGAGAGCAGCCGAGAAAGGGGTTATGCAATCGCGGAGATGTGCGGCGATTCTATACGTATGTGTGTGTATATGCGTAACGCGCGAGGCGGCTGGACACAAGGGAAGAGCCCCGGCGCCCCGCCGATTGCCGTATACAGTGTGGCGACCGGCGAGCAGGAGCATATATCGTAATCACAATATTATGCTGAAATTGGAAGGGCTGGATTTCCCATTTCTATTTTAATGGCTTCTGGGATTTCGATGGCTGCGTGTATGTGTATGGGCACGCGAGAGGGACGGGTGGGAGAGAGAGAACGTCAAGTGTCGCTTTATGCCCCCGCGTCCGCGTGTCGTCGCCCGCAGTGAAACTTCGCCGCGTTATCTTTGTAATGGTGATATGTGTGCGAATATAATGTATATTATGTATGTAGGATACGTGTTATTTCCGATGAGTAGCTTTCTTTGGATGTTTATACTGTGTAAGAGAAATATAATAATTATTATAATTAATTATTAATGTAATTTGTTTTTTCTGTTGCAGGTAAGTTTACGTGGAGTCTGAATATTCGCAGCGTAATTCGGTAAAGTATTGAAATTATCGACTATTTTATTTATTCCGCATTTATGACGGCTGTCATCCGGCTTTGATCAGAAGTACTGAAAAAGTCGTTTCGCATTTAATAACGTATATTGCAAGTGACGTAATATTAACTCTTATCGGTAATGACAGAATTTTTTCACAAATATAATGCAAAACAGGATGAAAAACAAAACACAATTAAAAACATTGTTTATCTCGCAACTTTAATGGCGAACAGAGACTAAATGAACTTATAATTAGTGAAAAAACAGGGAGGCTATATATTTCAATGCATGTGCCATTATTCAGCATCGGTATATATCAGTGTTCTCATAGTTACAATAATTATGCATAAATTAGAATAATTACGGAAGGCAAACAACTTGTGCTTATCTAAATGACGCGGTGGAGTAGAATAAAAATACAAATGAATTTATTATTACTACTTGCTTAAGTAGCACTTGCCCGCAGGCTGTTTTACCTTTGGGAAAGTTTGCGCTCGCGCTGGCTAAGGTCAAAAGTTTACCCGCCAGCAGAGAGCGAAAGGGCTGACTGCGAGTGCGATTGGCGCGAAAATGACGCAAGAAAGTTCGGCGGAGCAGGTGTGCATGTATACGTGTCTCTGTGTGTGTATACACACGAACACTGGCGCGAAGAAGCGTTGTGTGCGTGTAAGAAAGAGAGCAACTGCGTAAAGTTGCTAAAGTTGAAAGCCGGAATTAATACTGGGAAGACGTTGACTGCTTTCCTTATTTAATTATAACGAGCCCACGCGATGCTCATTCGCCGCGGAAGCTTCAAGAGTTTTTTTTATCTGACCGCGCTTGGCGAATTACTTTGCGATTTCGCGGCCAAACTTAAAGACTGCGTGTATATAAAGTTTTAGATAATCTAATCCAGTTTGTTACACGACGGCTAATATCTTCGAGAAAATATATAGTAATGTTGAATGACGGATAAAATCTCGTTTTATGGAATCCAGCGCGTGATTGCGGAAGTCGTAACCATGTAAATTTTGCAAAAGTATTTTACTGAACTCATAAATATAATTTTAAAATCGCTCTTTTTATATTTATTGCACGCGGGTATTTTTCCGAGCTCTCTATTCCCACAGACAGAGAGCTGCACCGACCGAACGCGTGGCGGGGGGTTGGAGGTGCAGAGAGGGAGACAGGAGGTGGGTGGGTTTGCGGGGGTGGGCGAAAAAAAGCATGCAAATTCGTTCAATTATGCATTTTATTATAACGAAAAAAAGAGGAACGCATAATGTATTACGGAATGACAAATTGTATAAAGTTATTGCTCGCTTTTTTCCGCGATTTTAAATTACGCGATAAAACACAATGGCGACCACGCGCGCGCAGCCGAACAAAAGTTCTTTTTTTTTCGGTGAAAAAAATGTCCTTCCCATTGCCGGAGGCCATAATTTGTTCGGGCGTCAGTACAGCGAAATGCGCGCTCGCTCGCTCGCGTATAGCAGGGCATAATATATCCGGGGTATCCTTGATCATCGCGTACCTCATTACACTACTGTTGACCTGAATCTTTTATTATCCTCGACGAACATGAGTATAGCGAACTTGTACATGTATACGTATATACGTTAATATTAACTGGTTGCGATAGTTATCGTTCGTCGCCCTTATTATCTCGTAGAAAACAATCATTATGCTTATTGAACGCGCGGCACTCGCTCTCTTTCTTTCTCTCGACTCCTATACACGCGCACATATGAGCATGCGTGTATGTGTGATGTCTGTCTGTCGCTGGCGCCGGCGCGCACGCAATTTTATAATATGTATGATTCCGCTCGTCGGCCGATGCCGATTAACGGCTTAGTCGCCGCCACGCAGCGCACAAAACGCGCGCGCATAATGAGGTCCGCGATAAACAATGCGAGATAAAAAAAAGTATAATTAAAATAATGATCATTATACGTTGCGGGAGAGGGGAAATAATAATCGAACACAATGGGGCGTCGGGCGCGTGAGCGGCGATGAAAATCTCCGGTGAAATTAGTAGAACACGGCGCGGAGTTTTTTTGAATGCGGTGATTTATTTGTTGCTCGAAGAGTTGCTCATTCCGTTCTGACAAATATCTGAATGAATTAATGAAAATAAATTTTTTTAAATTGATAGATATAGAAAGGACGTATTTACATATCTATATTAAAATCGTCCTGAATGATCTACTTTTCATCGACGATTGAAGAAAATAACTATAGACAGTCTGTTATTTGGATGATTATAACACTCAATCATTCACCTCAAAATGAATATAATATGTAAATCGCATTTCTGCGATCGACAGTTATTATAAAAATATTTATCGTAATATAGAGAAAAACACAGCACAACAAAGCATAATAATATTTACAGCGACGATTATAATGTCCACGTAGATTAATGAAAAACGCTTAATGGAGGAAAATTCATCCGAGCACGAAACGCTCGAATGAGTGCATGCGCACGTGTGTATATGTAGAGGCGACGGAGAGAACGAAAGAGGTGACTCCTCGGTTTAAAAACCTAGAAAAGACGAAAAAAGAGCGTGATGAGCCGAGGAACGGGGGGCGCAGGTGGAAAAGAGAAGTGGACGAGCGGAATAATCGGCGGGGCGACCTCCGTTGCGCTCTTCGGTTAGATACCGTCGGGAGGAACACGGAAAAAAGACAGGGGTGCTAGCGTAAGAGAGGGAGAAATCGAGGCAAAAAAAGGAGAAAAAGAAAGAGAGAGAGAGGGAGACAGAGAGCGAGGTAAAATGGAGCGTCCGAGCGGCCGACTGACAGGAATTTACATCCTCTCGAGCGCAATCTGCGTGAGTGAATTGTGTCGTGTTACCGTCGTCCGGAGAATTAGATCCGGAAAATCCGTAATAATTACTCGAGCGACGGTTACCTCTCCCTTTCTCTCTTACTCTCTCCCTTTCTCTCGTTCGCGGCTTCAGGGGCGCCAGAATCCAAGCTTCTCTCCCTTTTCCCAGTCCTTTTCCGTACTTTACCCCCCTCCCTCGCTTCTATACACTCTTCTCGTCGTGGTGTCTCTTTTCGTCGTTTTCACCTTGCTCAGAGAGGAAGAGCTCATTCACGCCGCGAAATAAACAAGTAAATACACAGACACACACGCACACGCAAGGCAGAATGCGGTAACGGCAGATCAGATTTTAGCCGCGCGCCTGCGCATTTTTCGCTCGCCCGGGCGCGTGCGACTAAAAACGAAATTATTGCATTCCTTTGCGGCTGGGCTTTCCCGCGCGCTCCTCGTTTTTTCTTTTTTCGCCCAGGCTCGCTCCTTTTTTTTCTTCTTCACCGGTACACACGCGCGAATACAAGCCGGGCTTTTTCATATGTTTTGCGGCTCATTGTTCGGTCGAAATTATACGCGAAATATGCGCCCGCCCGCTCGCTCGCTCCCTCTGCTTTTCTTTTAGATTTATTGCCGTGATGAAAAATGCATTTATTATGAAACGAGCGGCGCCCATTGTTGTGACGAGCCGTACCACCACACCTCGCCGTCATCGCATATATAAATGTAAATTATATAAAAATGGCCGCAATTCGCTCGCACCTGCTTATAAATCGCGGATTGCGACGAGAGATATCTTTTAACGTTTCAGTCAGCGCCAGCGGATCGTTTTGATACAGATGTTTTGCTCCTGGTAAAATTAGTTCGCTTAATGCCCAATGATTTATGCACGCGCGCACGCGGCTCTAGCTCGCTATACTCTCTCTCTACTCTCCGTCTCGCTCCCTCTCGATTTAGGTTAAACGCACTGAAACACGTGTCGAGGAATGTATCTGCTCTTGCACACGCGCTTTCGTCTTCGGCAGTAGCACTATCGCGTTTCACTGCTATATAGTAGCTAGCTCGTTCGTGCGCCTCTCTCTCTCTCTCTCTCTCTGCGCCGCGCCTCCCATACATTACCTCGTAAGGTGAATTCGTGTACGTCGTTAGTTACTCCAATATCTTCATCGACAATAACTCTTCCCGCGCCCGGGACAAGCTCATTTAAATAATTTATCTAAACGCCGACTATTAATATTATTCGGTAGATCATTCGTTATGATACATATGCTGCTTCACCTTATACCTTATATACACGTAATATTTTAATGCATGATCTCGTTATAAAAAGTTTCTATATTACAAATCCTTCACTACATTATTCGACAGTGATGGATGCCATTATATTCAATCATAAATTACTTTTAAAAACCAATTTCGGTATTTAAAAGTTCCGTTCGCCTCCTTCAGATTTAATTTATGTGCAAATACCGCGCTGCTCCTCTACACCTCGCCGAAAATTCGAAGCTGATTATTACAATCCACTTCGCTCTCTGTTGCCTCGTCTCTCCCGCACAAAACGAACGCGACGGATCAGCTTAATTTAATATCGACTGCTATAGCCGCGCGCGTGCGTAGGCAGAATAAAGAGACGAATGATCGTACGAACAAACGTCAGTCCAGCCAGGCACCCCCGTAAGGGCAAATTTTGCGTTTTCGCAATGCACTTGAGTTAGCCGTGGCGGTGGCGGCGGCACCCGAGGGGATGAAAGCCCCGTTGTATTCTCTCTCTCGCGAAAAAAAGCATCATGAGGATATACCGCTGCCGGTGGTGGGGGCGGTCGTGCAGACGGACCAATCGGGCGTGGGCCGCCGCCGACGCATTGTGCAAAGCATATCGAACGCGAAATAAAAACGCGCGCGCGTCGAGGCTCGGTACATGTACACACGCAGACATGCTCTCCCGCCGGGACACAGAGAGAAAGAGAGAGGAAGGGGAGAGGGGGGCTCAAAATTAAAACCGACCGGCAGAAAAATAATCAGATTTTCGCGTATATTATTAACGAAGATATGCAGGCGCGCGTATACGCGGGGGGACGAGCTCGCATACAGGCATGCATATTGTGTGTGTGTGTGTCTGTTTCCGTCCAGTGCCGGGAAAACTATTGACTTCAATCAGACCGAGTCACCCCTTTCTTCTCTCTCCCTTCCTCTAGGCTGCAGTGGCAACAGCGAATCGTAATATGTATGTGTGTCTGTGTGTGTGTGTATATGTGGAGTCGCCACCGCCGCTGTTTGTTCCCCTTCACACGTGCGCGCACATGCGAGTGCGAGAGAGCAAACGCACGGACGATTTCGGATCTAGCCTCTCCCCGGCGCGAAAGCAGGCGAGAGAGAGAGAGAGAGACTGCACAGTGAGAGAGAACACGCGCCGCCGCCTGTGAGAACCGACGCCCTCGCTCTCAGTAGGTGGATATGTGTACGGGGTTAATTCGTCGATGGCTGGGGTAGAGACACACACGCACGAGTAGAGCGTATTACAGAGCGGAGGGTCTAATGTATTCGGCCACGCGCTGCGCGCTGATCAACATAAATTTTGCGCCGAGAGAGTAGCTTTGCAACGCCGGCGTTGATTCGTTCTCGAGGTCTGCGCGCGATTTGCCTTGTTTGTGGATCTTGGTTGTAATAATGTTGCTGCGCTGTAACTGTGAAATTATTTTAGCTCGCCGGAGAAATTCGTTTCGCGGATAAGGAAGCATCGCCTCGAATGCACCAGCTTATGCAAATATATAAGTGGAGAAGCGGCGATTAATATTATAATAGTTAAGTATATGCAGTAACTTTCAACGCGCCCGGCGATACGTATAAATAATAGATAAAAGCATTTACCTATAAACACAAATCAAATATTTACGGGCATTGAAAAGTTAAACATAAAGCCCGCGATTTACATAAAGCATCCCCAGGTACACATTACTCGTCTACTTATACATACGGACCGCACCATTCCGTGTATCGAAAACACTTTAAAAAAGGGTCAATAATTGAAGCCCACGTAGCTGGCACGTGTGGGCCGACGTCGCGCGAGAAACGGAAAGTAAGTACACGAATACATTTTCCCGTTTCTCT
Organism: Torymus auratus; assembly: GCA_900474315.1. Classification (NCBI taxonomy): domain Eukaryota; kingdom Metazoa; phylum Arthropoda; class Insecta; order Hymenoptera; family Torymidae; genus Torymus; species Torymus auratus. Next base: position 64,553 of record UXGD01000327.1, read on the forward strand.
CTTTCTCTCTGCGTGCGGCGAGTCGGCGGCGAGGCGATTTCCCTCAGCGCATTACGTATGTGCATCGCGCGGCCGTTGCGTGTCTTCAACCTTCTCTCTCTCTCTCTCTCTTCTTCCACACGTTTGTTTGCTCGCGCACACGCGCTGCCACCCTCTCTTCTCTATATACACACACGGTCGCTGGTAGAGTGAGTGAGCAGCCCGCATTATACGGTTTACGTTTTCGAACTCAGCAGCCGTTGCCGCTGTCCGGAGCAGAAAATTTATAATGTGAAAAAAAGTCGATGGCTATGACAACGCGGACCGACGCCGCGGAGAAGTCGGCCGGGCATTTTTATAGGTATATATACGTGGGAGTAGCAGCAGCAGCAAGCAGCACGAGGGTCTGGACGAAGAAAAGTCGCGGACGCGCGTGCATAAGGTTTTACGTTTTCTAAGTAATGGCTCTTTGGTAATTTCTGCAAGATTTACGGGATCCGATAAAAAAAGCTTAGCCGAGTGTTTCACTCTGTGCCCCTCTGCGTTGGTGCGGCTGCTAGCCCTGTCTCTCTCTCTCCCCGACCGCCGCTGAATGCGTGAAGAGGGTGGAATGGGGGGGAGAGTCGGCTGATTCGTTAATTGTTTTGCTTCTTTTCGCAGCTGTTAAAATTATCGATTCCCTTGTTATTTAGTGCACTATAAATTTTTCCGGAGTGAGGGTGCGTTCCAAGTATCTTTCTTCCGAAGTGCTATTATATGTATGCACGAAAGTTTATCGCTCATTTATTTTTAATATCGATTAAGTTGAACAATGTAAGAGATACATAGTCGAAAAAGATATCGGAAAGATCTTTTCGCAACATCTCCAGTCTAAGGGGATGGCCAAGTTGGGCGAAACAAAAGTCAATGACCCAAGAGAGTGGGGGGAAGTTCACAGATCTCGGACGCGGCAGTCGACCGACCGGGAGTGGAAGGCCCGCGGATCCCTCAGAGGGGGTAAGTCCGAGCCACCCTCTCTGTCTCTAATCGAGAATGCAGACACACGGAAGGAAGATGTTCTCTTCCTATCCTCACCGCAAGCCTTCGTTCACGATCCTTGACGCGCGCGCGCGCGTTGGTTCCTGCTGTCGGCGAAACTCGACAGTCGTCCGCAGAATCGAGGGGGCGCGAACGAGGCAGCAGCGGCACCACAGGCACGATGGACAAATGCTTCCTCCATCTATCGCGACGAGAGATCCTTCAGGAATCTCGCCGTCGTCGTCGTCGTGGAGAGTTTCGTCGTAGCCGTGCCACAGAATCCTTCGATCTCTAATTGGCGCATTCAGCATCTCTCTCCCTCTCCTTGCAGTCGAGTTATGCTACAAAGTTCATGCGCCGCATGTAATTTTCTCTCGTATTGTGCGCCTCTCCCCCCCACATATATACCCACCTGCAGCTCTCGAGAGCTGCTGCATCTGCGAGAGAGAATCGTCATCGATTATCCACCTTAGCCAGCCCCCGACGTAATTGCCTATTCCCCCGTTTGAAACTGCGAGCTCGCGCTGCTTCTTGAACGAGTGCAGGGTGGTTATCGTGTACACTCTACGCGCTTGCAAGCGCCCTCGTATGGAAACAGAATATAATTGATTTAATTGTCTTATTATGGCTTTAATTGAAAAAAATGCTCTTTTCCGATCGATCGAGGGTCTGTGTGCGTGCGCGGCCACTCGTCTCACGAGTCGTCGTTATTTATGCACGCGATATCGTAAATCGAAAATGATATGATGAACACGATATAAAGCTTTTACTTCGTTAATTATCGACGCGTGGAATTGACGTATAAAATACACATCCGCATTAGGACATTATGTTGCGTCCATTTTTAATGAAGAAATCTTTGCCGTTTAATGCGCACCGTACGGCAAAAGAAAAGGTACATATAACGCCGGTGGTTGTCACAATAAAAGCAGCGCCGCGTGTATTGATAGCCACCGATTAAAATATAAGCCGCTGCCGCTCGCTCGTGCAGCCCC
>UXGD01000328.1:0-66527 GCA_900474315.1 Torymus auratus
AAACATGAGGTAGATATAGCACGATTTAGCGCTCGCGCGCCGCGCTGGGGCAGTTGACGTGAAACGCCTCATATGCGTGTATTTACTCGATTCACACGTAAAAATTTTGTTATGTAAATATATATATTTACATAACAAAATGTTTACGTGTGAATCGAGTAAATACACGCATATGTATCCTTCTAGAAAACTGCGAGTATTCTAGATTGGTGTTATTAAATAATTCATAACGTTCTCTTTCGCAGCCATGTTGATATCTAAAAATATAAGAAATTTTATATTCTGATCTTGAGTATTTAGGTTAGCTGGAGCTAGCCATTGCAGTTACGGATATGGTACAGATGCATATATTATAATGCTGCCTATTTGGAAAGAAAGAAATTCTTATAAAAATTCGTGTACCGATTGATATAAAAGACTTTGTCATTGACTATAGCTGAATTCGGTTCTTGTATTAATGTTGCAAATGAATTTCGTTTAATTTGATAGATTGACTGGAAAATAAATAATAATGTATGAATGAAAGAATTGAGAGCCTGGAAACAAAAAGGGGACATAACGCGATTTTGCAGGAAAGGTATTCTTTAACAATGATGTGTAGCGAATTTTCGAATTTCGCGATTTGATTCGAAGTACTATATTCTAGAACGCCTAAGGAAGTTTTCTGGAAAATTCCAATAGTCTTTGCATTTTTGTCAAATAGAATTTTTCTTTATTGTTACGATAAATGCTGTTTAAGGCCGCGAGCCACAGTACACGTGTTACGACGTGCGCACGACTCGAGACGATCACAAAAATGCTACAAATTTTTAATAATACATAGAGTGCTAAAATATTTTAGAATATTTCTTTACGTATTAAAGAATATAGTAGTTCCAATAAAATTACGAAACACGATAATTCGTTATACAACTTTTTCATTTGGGAATTTATAGGTTTAAAATATCAAAAAAACATTTTAAAATTTTCTATTTAGTTTAATAACAATCTCTATTATTCCGCTAAGGCTTATAACATTCTTAATACCCCAAATTTTGTTATGTACAAATTTCTGGAAGAAATTTTTGATTTTTTTTTGCGAAATAGCGTTCGTTTCCTGGCTCTTAATTATTGAGGATGAATCTTATGTAATTAATTAAACACTACCTATAATATTCAGTATGTAAATTCGGTATACACAAGTATTTCGTACACAATAGTGTACAAAAAATCTTTAAAATATAATAACATTTTACACAAATAAAGTTTGTAACTATATAAGAATTTCTGCGCACAAATTATTTATTCAGATAAATTATGCACAGTTAAAATCTACATCAATATGATCTACACATGATGTAGATTTTTAGTCATGTAGACTATCTCAATGTAGACCATATATGTGTACATTTTTTCTTAATATTATTTGAATAGAACTTAGCGGTACTATAAAAGTCCTGTGTAGGGGATTTGTATAGACACTAAATGTGCTCAATATCGCTAGTATCACCAGTAAATATTTGTTTTCATTTCATAAAAATATTAAATTTCTTGCTATTTATTTTGTGCGGTAAAAAAACTAATACTTCCGTCCGTGAAATTGAAATGGCCCAAATATTCACCGAAAAATGTTCAAGTAAACCGAAGTAATTAAGAAAAAATGAAATTGATGTAACTTTCTTTTCACGAAGCTGCGAGCCGCAATCAACAACGTCCAATTCAATTATGAATGTAAATTGAGAAAAACTTTGACTGGAAAATTGAGTTTTGCCCCTTTGTTCATTTGTAGTCACGTAACTTATTACACGCTATTCGCATACTCAGCAAACTGGGTGAAACTTGGTCTCCCTCTCTCTATGTGATTGAATTCAAAGCATCTTTTATTCGTGGAAAAGAATGCGGTTTTTTAATTTTATGGCCGCGGTCGCAGTTTTATTGCATTTCTCGAAAGAGAGAATTCCACTCTGAATTTTAAGGACTTTGGCGCGAAATCTAGTATTACATAAAAAACGAATAAAAATGTAGGTCATAAATATATGATAATATATCCGCTTTGAGAGGAGATTTATTGCGATTAGTTTTGGCGAAATGTTACGTGCTTTTAGAGTCGATCGTAAATTTTAATCTACAGCGATTTTGTGAAAGGTCAAAAAATATTTTTACCATCTAGAACTCGTCCAGCCGTCAATACATTTCTGATACTGACTCCATTTTAATGCACATAATTATGCAAATCGCCATTCATAATTATGTACCGATGCCGATCTTTTTATCGAAAGTATCAATATCCAAGTTGACATGCTAATTTTATACAGAAATATAAACTACTAAACCACAATATTAATCTCTAATTGGTCGTCAGCAAGGTAAACAATCGAGATAAAAAATCCTCATTAACTATTTATCGAATCTTAGATCGACGAGTGCGACCGTCTATGGATGGCGGACACTGGTAGCGCAGGCGGTAAACGTGTCTGTCAGCCCAAACTCATGGCCTTCGACCTGAAGACGGACGAGCTGCTGCTGCGCTACGGCATCCCGGATGACCAGACGGCTAACAACACGGCTCAGTTCGTCAATCCCGTGGTAGACGTCGGCGAGAGCTGCGACGACACCTTCGTCTACGTCGCCGATGTGCTTGGCCAGGGTGTCCTCGTCTACAGCCTCAAGGATAACTTTTCGTGGAGGTTGAACAATACAAGGGGGAATGCTTTCGGACACGATCCCGAGGCGACGAATCTCACGATTGCTGGGGAATCCTTCGAACTGACCGATGGAATTTTAGGAATGTCTCTGACGCCCAAAGGACTTTTTAATAAGAGGTGTGTAGTCGACGTTTTAGAAAGGTGAAGGGATTCTGGAAATTTGATGTTGGTGAAAGTGAAATAAGCGTCGAAATGCAAAAACGCACGAATAGCCAATTTAATAGTTCGCTTTAGAAAATAGTTTTTAACGAAAGCATACAATCATCGACTTTTATCTAGTTCAGCATCTTCCACTTGTTATCTCATTTATATTTCATTTTTTATTCTCGCATACGACGCAAAGATTTCTCCACAAACGAGGAATTGGAAATTTATGTAACTTTCATTTCTGCCTAGAGTGTCGCCTGGTCTGCCATCAATCACATTAATTCTACGCTATTTCTCTCACTTCCTCTCCGACTGAAAGTTTTAAGTTATATTTAAAACACATCGATGATTTAAATAATTTCATACGTTACTATTCCATTATATTGGCAAACGATCGACGTCCGCTTTAATTATTGAAACGGCAACTGTCGACTTGGAATAAAACTGGGTTGAGACTCGATTAAAAAAAGTTTATTTATTCAGAAAGCAGACAACGAGGTCATTAAAACGACAATCGCATTAATACATCCACATATTTCCATCGGAATAGAAACCTTTTAATTTTCATAGGACAAAGTAAACCAATCAAATTTGCTAAAATGTAGCCGCACAAGCGATCTATATAAAGGCCCGAAAGAAGCGCTTCTCTCATTTCCTAATTTGGTCGCGCGCGCCCCAATAGTATCGATCCTCTCTCGCGTTCCTCCCACGAGCGTATTTACGCGGGCAAATAAAACTCGAATATGCCCGCCCCCAGCTCGTTCCCTCTCTACCTCGAACAACACGCGAACTCCGACCACAACAGTATTCCGCATTTGCATCCTATAACGATAGTAGTACACACCCACACATAGAGCAAGCGCACGTGGCTCCGTAATAACTTTTACTCGAAACTGGGACGTCATCCGCGACCCGCTGCACACACACACATATATGCACGTACGAACCGCCGCCTTTCATCAATTTCATAACGTCCGATTACGGGTTCCGCGTGGGGGCTTGCGTAACTCGAAAAGCGTCTCGTGACCCGTCGTACTTCGCGTATTAAACACACTTAGAGGGACCTTTCACCACGTGGTTGTGTGCTGCAGTTCTTCCGTGTCACGCGGTGCGGTGAAACGCGCCCAGCAAGGTCGGCCCGGCACACCACCACGTGACGATACGATGGTGATAAGTCAGAAATAGCGGCACGCGGCTTTTCTGGCAGAGATGTATGCGCGAGGTTATTGTAGCTTAGAGAGGTGAAAGGTGGGCGTGTGCATGCTGATAGGAGATATTTTTCATTTAGATATGTGTGTATTATTAATTGGCTTGTTTACGTGACGCGTGTTATATCCAACGATCTAAGTGTGTAGGAAGTATGAATCTGTAGTTCTTTTTTCCATTAAAATGTAAAAAATTGAGAAAGTCTATATGCCAACGTTTAAAAACATATACAATTATTTCAACACTGACGAAAGGAAGCAGATATATTTTCCATATAAGTCGAGAGTGGCTTAATTAAAGATTATATCAGACCAGTCTCGCGGCATAAAAATCTACTAATAAATAAGTTACATATTATACCGAATGAGGAAACAAGAGCCGCGAATTAGCATTTATTTTTAATCACACGCCCGTCAAAATTCAGGACGGCGAGGTTCCCGCAAAACAGACAGCGCGCTCGGGGGCCGCATAACTCGGTCAATAAAACCGGACGAGCGTCGCGCGGCGATATCGTTATAACAACGCTCCGGTAACCGAATTTTCGCGCGCGGGCGAGCTAAATAAGTTGCTCTCGCTCTCCTACCGGATGTATCGCGCGACTACACGTAACCTCCTCCTCCTCCTACGTGCAGTCCTCGGGTAATTGGGAAATTCGCCCTATATAAAGCGGGGGCCAGACTCCGCCGCGAAACTAATAACGAATTTACGGTCACGCCACGCGCATCTCTCTCGCTCTCTGTCTCTCCTCCTACCCTTGCCTCAAAGTTGAGCCATAATACGAAGTTTCTACTCCGGTGGTGCAGGAAGAGGAGGAGGACAGAAAAGTCCTCCGATGTGTGTACGTGTGCGCATGCAACGGGGATGAGTTTGCAGGACGATCTCGCGACGAGGCGCATAATTTCGAAACTCGATCGGCACTGAGCGCGCGAGCGGCTATGCTATTCGTGCCGGGGACAGGTTTTTCGTTGGCTGCCGGGAGGCTCGCGTGATCAGAGTGCAGACAATGCGATGGACAGCCTGATATTATTCAAAATTTATTTTTTATTCGCATTTTAGTTCCTTATTTTTTCACTTTTTCCTGTATTTTTCATTGCATTTTCACCAGACAACACGTCTTTTAACAATGAACTATGGATATCATTATTTGAAACAAATTCTTTATTGAAGAATTCTCTTTAAAATCTGATTTAAATCCATATAATGAATTTTGTATAACGAAATTTCAGCATTCAAGGAAATGAGATATGAAACTTTTTCGTCTGCTCTTGTGATCTGTTAATATATTCACAAGCTAATGTTATCACGCAGTAATTCATTTTGTCATTTGTCAGATACATCCATTTGTAGAAAAGAGAAAGAAATCGCTTATATAAAATTTTGAAGAATTTAAATTAGGTGCGAAATTTACGGCCCGTAAAATAGGTTAATAAAGTCTGACTTTTAAAGGCAAATGTAATTTAGAGTCGCGCGAGGTGCACTTGTTTCAATAATTCAGAGGTTCTAGTTTTAAAACATTATTTTGCCAATTCATTCGGAGAACATTATTTCAGAATTCATATTAAGTATACAGAAGAAAGCGAATACGGAGAAACGAGCCGTTAGTTTTGATGACTTTTTGCTCAAAATAGAGCATAATAATATTCAGTTCGATGCGTAAGGCTATTTTATGGAATGCTTATGTAACTAGATTTTATGGTTCCGAATATAAAATGAAATATAAACAAGTCGCATTCCGTAATACTTTCGTTAGGCAAACGTGATATTTGTTATAAAACTATCAATTAGTTGATAGTTTATTTATATAGTGTTGTATAATTTTCTTTGGCAAAACGTTGCATAGTTCGCGTGATAAAGCCACAGGTTTTTGCGCCCAATAATTAAGCCACGAATGATGGTAATATCGAATTTTACTTACCTGTTGAAACGTATGCTTTCGTTTGGATATAGGAGGTCAACGAAAATTCAATTTATTCCGCTATTTCGTGAATAAGCTCCATTTCATATCACAAATACTCGGTTACGATTGCTCGGTAATTGCTAGTGAACCAGCTTGTATTAACAAGGAACTATCATTTGCTAGTCTCTGAATACAACCTTTTAATTGTTACGAAAAGCATTGTTTTCCTATTTCTACACACAAAAAATTGTTTAGTACAGAGAATATTAATTGTCAGTGGTTTAATAATGACTCATATTCTAATGGAGAAAAATTATGCAGAACAAAATTGTTAGTGTGTTTTTTTGTGATGGACAAGTTAGTTAGATTATAAAATTTATTACAAAACTACTAAAATTTTTCTGCTATATTGATCATTGGGACTTTCCTATCGAGCATACTGGACGTAACAGCTTTACTCATTTAAAATTCAATACACCTTTCTAATCTTCAACGCTATAATTCGCGATTATACCTTCCTCTCTTAAAAAATCTCCCACAAAATTTAATATCTCACCTACCCATCACCCAGGTACCTCTACTACAACGCCCTGGCGAGCTTCTACCAGAAGTTCACGGACACGGATTCACTAAAGCGCAGCTTTGTCTACGAGCCTATCGTCTACCAATCGCTGCACAAACGCGTGAGTCAAGCTGGCGCGCAGGCGACTTCGAAAACTGGCGCCACTTTCTTCCAGCTGGCGTCATTCACGGCTCTGGCCTGCTGGAACGTCGAGCATCCCTTCACCGCTGAGAACATCGTTGTGCTCGCCCAGGACGACGAGAAGCTTCAGTACGTGAGCAGCATGAAGGTCGTGGAGAACGCGTATGGTGAGGAGGAGCTCTGGTTCAACACCAACAGACTGCAGAAGACCATCAACAACAGCAGGCGGCTCGACGAGATCAACTTTAGGTTTATCAGGGGAAAGGTCGAGGATCTAATCAAAGGCACTAGGTGCGAGCCCACGGGCTACAGGGCCGATAAGCCGAGTTTGGAGGGCTGGCAGAGAATATGATGACAGCGGGGATGCCCCAACTGTGCGAGTGATCACTGTGAATAATGTAAAATAATGAGATTCTTATTGTGTGTGAGACTATTGCTATTATTATTATTATTATTATTATTATTATTATTATTATTATTGTTGTAAACTCGATGATGTAGTATAGGATTGAGCCAATGTGTTCAGTTTTAGCAGGACGACACGTGTGTACTATATACGCTTATGTTATGTATAATTTTCTTAATAAAAGCGCAAATAAGCCAAACGTTTTTGAGCCGAAGAAAATCCACCTTTATACATATATATAATACACACAGCAGTATCAGGCCAACTCTAACTTCTGCTATCTTCCCTCTGTCGGAGAAACTAACAACCCCGGCAGCTCGTTCGCCCGCTCTCGCGCATCTCCACATAATCCGCAGAACAAGGATCATCAAAGGGGTACAAGCCGCCCGATCCCGAAAGGCCTTCTACCTCTCCCTCTCACTCTGTACGTACATACACACACAGAGCCACTCGAAAATTGTGCGCCGCAGCTAGCGCTCTCGGCTCGGGCTGCAAAGTCGAGTGGACGCGGCTGGCGCTGACAGGCGGGCCCGTGTAGCCAATTTGGTTAACCGTTTCATTGCCTCCTTTCGAGATGTGTAAGCGATGAGAGAGAGAGAGGGACGAAGGGAGAGAGCTCAGCTGCCGCTGACACGGGGATGTGTTTCGGATGAGAACCGAAGTTTGGATTTCGCTTTGTGTGTGTGTGTCGGTGTGTGGGCGGTGGCGGCGACCGAGTGGTGCAGTGTAGCATTTTTTTTCTCTTTCCCTCGATTTCCTAGGGTTATTTCGCGGAAAGAGAGAAAGAGAGAGAGGAGAAGAGGAGAAGGGGGTTATTAACGGGTCTGCCGGTGAAACGTTCGAATCCTGGTACCTGACATTTATTGGTCCTTCTAGGATTCTCTTTTTTTTCGATATTGTTAAAGATTATCAGATACCGCCGTGTTGTATTGTAAAAATGTATTTTAACTCTGTTTGCCACAAAAGGCCACAGAAGTGTGCTTAACTAAGCGAAGTAATGTTTCGTAAACAAATGTATTCGGCTTGCTTATGGTTACAAATAATTTTTTTTCGTCATTAAAACCATTCAAATCACAAACGCCCTGATGTAAACACTGCGCCGGCAATTAAAACCATGCGCACGATTACACGCGAGTAAGTTCCTCGTTGAGAAGCAAAAAAAAGTAACGAACGCGAAACGGAACGACAACAACAACAACAACAACAATGATGACTACGAGGCGGAAGCTCTCGCGAGACGCTCGTAGATAAATTCTCACGCGTCGGATATACGTACATACTCGCGCACATATACACCGACAGCTGTGTTTTAACGATCGTATAACTTTTAACGAGCTTAACCTTAAATAAATAATTCGCGCTCGCGCTGTTACTTTTTACGCGCGCGCGCTCGCGAGGCCGCGTCGGCTATTAATTATTTTCCACGCGCTCGCGCGCGCGTTCTATTTAGCAACAAACTAGTTTTACAGGTCGCTAATGGCCTCAGTCGTAGTAGAGAGAACGCGTGCTTGTGTGCACAGAGAGAGGGCATTTGTTTCGCTGAGAGAAAGAGCGCCAGCGTTATGGGTTAATAAGGATTTGACGCGGGAGTAATTGATAATAAAGGTGGTAGCATTGCGCGCGAAGTTCGGATTCTTATTGCGCTGAGGCTGAAGGGAATTTATCGTTAATTAATTTTCGCAGTTCGCGAGTATTAAGGGGCACGCGCGGTATAGCTTTCGTCTTGCGAGAAGGTTCGTAATTGTTATTACTTGGAAAGTTATTTCTTCGCGTTTCAATGTTTCGGCCTGCGAGGTGTATAAATGTATTTAATTTGTCGGAAAACTTACGGTAGAATTGCTAATTCAGTTTCGAGAAGTTGTGAAAGAGTTTTATGACCACTGTTTATGACACTGCCAATATGGGCAATATACTACCAGCGTCGGAAACAGCATTATAGTTATCAAATTTTTATGATTTCTTCCGAATTTCTGATTTAGCTTTCCGAAATAACACGACAATATTATAAACTTGCCTTGCCTACTTATTAAACCTGCCACCAGAAAATCTCTGCACGACGCATTCATCAAGCATCCTCATACAATCGTGCTTCTTAAAAAACTGTCTTACCCTCCCCATCTCCAGAAAATCCCTACACACCTAAATCGAGTTCCTCCTCCGCGAGCGAAATTGAATGTCCGCGCGGGCGTCGTCCCCTTAAAATTCATTCGAATCGCGGCCCCCGGAAATTTCCGGGGCTTTAAGGGCCGCTCGTTATCGGATTCACGGGAGCACGCGCGCACTGAGAGAGAGCGAGGGAGAGAGAAACAGAAGACGCGCCGGAAATGGAGTTTCGTCGCGCGAAAAGGTCTCGAATCGTTTTACGAGGGGTAGTTTTCAAACGAGTTTACGAGGGCGTGCGCTCGCGGAATTTCGAAATAAATTTGCATCGGATTTACGGCCGTAAGGGCGTGTAAGTAAGTAAGTAAGTGTCGGTGTTTGGTAATAGCAGAGCGGTGTGCTGGTCATCTGCTGGTAATGATTCCACGGATGGGTTTTTAGGATGAGTGTCGGTAAGCGCGCGTAAATTTGTAGTCCATGGCGAATGGAAGTTTAGTGCGAAAGTTGCACATCACGATCCTACCGGAGAGGAACGAGCTTTTTATGGATTTTGAAGAGCCATACCTTCAACTTCTGTAATGGTATATACCTACACACTTTACAGTTATAACGTGCAGTATATATACGGTTTACACATCTCTCCGTGCGACATAACAACCCGGCACTGTAGCCGTCTACTTCGTGCATTATTTTTCAAAAACGATTCCATTACACTCGCAAAAAGCCAACCCTCCCACCACCTCGAGATGAACCATTCGCGTTGGCTCAAACAAATTCGCGACGATTCGCGTCAATAGGATCATCGGAACTGGGGGGGATTCCGGATCTGTCGGCAGACTGGCGGCGTAATGCTGAGTTATATCGAGCCGAGTGTAAGGAAAAAGTATGTTCATTGCGAGTAGGGTAAATAGGGGTTGGGGCTCGTAAATTCGGCTTGATTTTATTGCGAGCAATTGATTATTTTTATCGATGGACCTGACTCAGCGTTCGTTTATTCTCGTTTCCAAGTGAGTTTACTAGGGAAAAACAGTTTATTGGTATACGATGGATTAAACAATGAAAGACGATTATATAGGAAGGGAAATTTATTGCGTCTAAATATCAGCCGTAAGTCAGACATATATATATTTCCTTCAAATCATTGCATTTTTTTCGAGAATTGGAGCCTGCATCGCGCAGCAACACCTAGCCAACATACCAGACTCTAATTTCCTCGAGGCTCGATCGCACCACGTCCTAGCACGCAATCAAAGTCAATCGTGCCACTATCTCTCTCTCTCTCTCTCTCCTTCTGCGCCCTATCCCACGCAGTCATCTCGGCACTTCACACAGCCGATCGCTTACACTCCGGTATCCCGTGCAGAGCACTGCACCACATCAGCTAGCAACAGCAGCATCCCCCTCTCTTCCGTCTTTAATAAAGCCCCAGAACCTCGACAGTGGAAATCGGACCGCGCGCGCGAGCGCGGGGCCTATAACTCACCCGTGGCGAATGCATGCATGCATCCCGCGCGTTCTCCCTCTCTCTCCGCATAAACACGCGTAGGTACACCGCCGCAGGGGACGCGCGCCACCGCGTGTACACACGCGCGCATTGCGCTTGTCACTGGCCTAGTCAACGCGTAATTTACTAGCGGCGTTACTCGCGTTCTCCGAGTCTGTACGCCCACCCCCCGCGTATGTGGGAGTGTGTGTGGAGCTGAGGGGTGAGCTGCGTTTTCGGAGTATACGGAGCTTCTCGTGTGAGGAGTAGGCTTTGCGGTGGACGGGCGAGTGAAGAAGTCGACTTGGCAGGCGATTGGAGTTGAAGTTGGTTCTTGTTATAGCCAACACTAACTGTAATAAGTATAAGTTCTCGTCTCTATGGTTATGGTCTTACTGATTTTCATATAGTGAATTTCAAAATTCAGTAATTTTATTGAAATACAGAAAAATAACGAACTTTCGCATATTCTTTTATAGAAGCTCATTACTATCTTTTTAAATCAACTGATTCAATCGATGCCATTGCAATTCATTTTATCACCCTTGTGCAAGAAATATATCGACCAATTCATTTCTTTTTCCAATCAGCTTTTTTTTCCTCGCTGTCACTTTCCCACCCGCAAAAACCACCACGACATACCACCAAAAATAACCTTATAATTCAATCCCAGTTCGGAAAGCGGCATGTACGCGCGGGGGTGGCATCGCAAGTGGACGCTCACTCGCGCGAGTGCCGTCCAGTTTAATGGATGGATACACCGCGTACGCGCTCAACCCTTCCCGCCCCCTACCCCCGTTTTCTCCTTTTTCCGCGCATCGTATTTGCGCGAATTTGGGCTTCGAAGCGAGAATTCGCTGCGCAAATTTGCGCCATTGTGTAGTGCGCAGTCGGCGAAAAAGCCGCGGTCGAAGTGTCCTTTGTCGCGCGCGATGTTAAATACGTGGCGTGTATTTGTACAAGTGCACACGGGCAATAGGTGTACCGTGTTGTGGAGTTGGGACTGATGGTAACGCGAGAGTATAAGGAATATAGGAAATTCGAAATGTCGCGGAAAATCGAGTAAAATCGAGCGAACGCTCGGTTGATTGCAATACTCTCGTTTTCATATTTTTTTTTAAATTATTTATATGGTTATATTAAAGTTGAAATATTCTCTCTGGGTATTACAAAAATATTTTCACGATTATTCGCGTATTGTTTCGGAGCGTTGTGAATGGAGTTCCTCATGCGTAAGGAAAAACATCATCGACCCGTCGATTCTTCAGCTCGAACAATTACAAACGCGCGGGGCGCGCACTCCGCACCCATAACTATGCTGCGCGCTCTCACTGCTGCGGCTGCTCGTTCGACTGCAACCGAGCCGCGTACACACACGCGCACGCACGCACAATAAACAACAACGAGTCGAAATCGAATATTTATCATTCCGGTAACAGGTGTTCGTTACGCAAACTCCGCGAACAATTACACCAGGCGCTTTTATTTTTGCGCTTAAAAGAAGACTAATAGCCAATCCCGGCGCCAGGGGAAGGGTACAGGAAAACCCGAAAAAAGCCCGTTGGAGTTAATCTCGATTCGGAATATTTCGTCGCGGCGTCATTGATTTCGCGCGAGCGAGTGAGAGAGCCGCGCATTATCATTCGTTATGAGGTTAGTCACGCCTCGCGGATCACACATGCATGCGTGCGTGGCTGCCTGCCTGCCTGCGCGCACGCATTACTCTGCGAGGAATCATCGGCGCGGATCGTTTCGTTAATCGCTTTTCGGATTACACTTTCGGCCGCTCTTTCGAGCGCTTTTTTCAGAGCTGGATTCTGTGCCTGGGGATATCGCGAATGCTTTGTTGCTAGAGCGGCATTGTTTTTTTTATAGAGATTCGGTAATTGGAAGAAGAATTGAAGTTATTTTGATAAAATAACTATTGTTAGGTGATTTGAGTTTGGTAGAAACTACTTGGTGGGCCCAACGGTTTGCAGTTTAAAGTATATAGACATGGTCAGTTTCATATAAATATTCATATCTTTCAGAGATCTCATATGAGATGCATGTGAGCATGTTCTATTTAGAAAAAGAGTGATAGATTCACGGATCAGTATTAAATACATAGAAGCAACACAAATATACATTTTATCTGATCTTTAAATATATAAATATTTATATAAAAATGACTATGTCTATATACTTTAAACTGCAAACCGTCGGGCCCGCCAAGTATGTATGGGAGATCGGAGGACAACCCCGGCTAGAGCAGCTCTATATAGACTTCTCTTGTCCTGGGAACTCCTAAGATGCGTAATATTATATTATATCGAAAGTTCAAAATAATTGAGAAAGAATAATGAATAATAGGGATGTAATTATCTAAAATTCTTATGAATTTTAGAAATAAAAAGAAGGCGTTATAGTTATATAATTAAAATAATTTTCGCTTACATGGGCGTAACGTGCGTAGATTCTATAAAGTTTTGTAGTAGTATGTGAGTTATTATTCCTCTTAGTAAAATTAAAATTCTGTTATGTCAGTCAAGTTAAAACTTATGGCGGTATACTTGACTACAATAAATTGATTTCAGTACTTTCTTATGTGTTTAATTTGAACAGAAGAATGAACAAATTTGTATATTTTTTATATAGTTCATATCTCGTGTAAAATGCCACTCGAGCCGAAAGGTGGCAAATACGAGACGTGGACTGGCCAATTTTACTCCGGTGGTACGTTTACTATTGTTCACCATACCCGGACTGAAAATACCACTAAAATGGTACTTTCCGCCTCGTTAAAGTCAGTAATAATTGTTTTAGTCAGTAATAATTACAAACTCTTTTTTAACTTTTCATTTAGGCGTTCCAATAGCACTTTTCATCATCAAGGTATGAGCGTAAGCCAATAGGCCGAAAAGCCATGCTGTTGCAACGTTCGTAGGTCCTTATATGTCCTGGAAAAAGTTTCGTTACGTGCGGGATTGTTTACGCCGCCTAGTGGTTACGAGCGCTAGACGCGAAGTGGACCGATACGCCTACGCAGTAGGCAGTATCACTGAGCTGACTTATGGCGTGAACGTTTAAACGATTAGAGAGCTCTCTCCAGTATTTTCTACAGTATTCCATCAAATAAATTTTATATAAATTAATAAATTAAATATCTATTAATCTAATTAATCATATTCACCATTTTTAATGCTTCGGTAAAAATATTCAAATATATAATAGTATATTACGCACCTAGGGAGGAAAAAGCTTGGACAGTCTATAGCTCGTGTAAATTTCCACCCGAGACGCAGGCGAGGGTGGCAAACACGAGATGAGGGCTGGCCAATTTTGCGTAGACTCTCTTATTGGTCTCCAGATAACTCTTTAAACATTCTTTTACTTTCTTAGTATCCTACTATCATATGGGGTCGCGTAATGTAAGGCTAGTTAACCAATTGAATCAACTCACCGGTTTTTCGTCCCTTAATGGTTCCTGTTTCTTTGATCGTTACCAGTTATTTATTTCAAATTGACATTGAAATGAATATTTATTTGAAAATTTAGTGATTTTGTACCCCGTTTATTTGAAACTTTATTTTCTTTGGAGATTAACGAAGAACGTATTCGTTATCCCTTCATATATGCAGACAAAGAAGTTTGTCGAGTAAACTTTGTGAAGTGAACTCTAATCGATACTGATGTATGTTCATCGAATTGGTATGCAGCAAAATACTGCGTAAAGAATGGTATGAGTTTTTCTTACGATCATAAAATTATGATGATTATATCCCTTATATTTTTGAAATATCTATTTATCTTACTATAAATAAAAATATCAAAATAATCAAAATTAAATTAGTTTAAATTAAATATGGTGTCTAAAGGTTTGCGAGACATATTTTTAACTTTTTTTATAGCGTTACATTTTCTTTGTACACTTGAGTTTACTGCAACTCGAATAGGAGTGAAGGTTACTACCAACTGTAGCGAGTATTTTTGCAAAAATTATAATCCATTATTTAAAAGAAAATTTGTTGCAGTCGATACTAACCCTATTTCTAATTACTTATGTGACACAGGAAACGTGACGCTATCAATACTAAAATATAGATCTACAAACGCGTATCTGGTCACGTGTGTGTTTTCGACCTTTTTACTGTCTCTCATTTAATATTTCAATAGGCACGCAGTCGCAGCTCAAGGTTTGGTGAACGTGTTGTTCTGTTTTCAGGGTGTGACGGGCGACCGGCTGGCCGGGTGACGCCACGCACACCTCCTGCTCTGCACGTAGGCGAGAGCGCCCTCTAGGCAGTGTGCGCCATACCACACGATGTGACGTGCGCATGCGCCTCACGTGACGCAATGGGTGCCGCGAGAAAGTGACACAGACAAACACGCGCACAGATGTGAGAGAGAAAGAGAGCATGAAAGGAGCAAGCGCGCGCTAGCGCGTTCTTCACGCGTACGCGCTCGCTGCTGCTGCTGCTCGATCTCGGTTTACTTTTGGCGGTACGTCCATATGTCAAGCAATGTCTCCCCTAATTCGGTGTCTCTTGTCTCAGAATTATTATTATTATTATTATTATTATTATTATTATTATATATATCAATGTTTATTATTGAATATGTCGTCCTATTGTCGTTGTTTTATATCTGCCCTTGGAATCTATTATATCTATTTTATGGACGTATATATATATATATTTTTTTTTTCATGTTACTAATATTTAGCACTCGAAATAAGAGTTGAATGTGAGTAAATATTTCTTTTGACAAACATGGATGAAAAGTCTTTGATTTCATTACAATCTCTTATTCACATTTATTAACCGCGGAGTATAATTCCTGGAAATTTATTTTTAGTGAAATCAAAGATTATTCGTACCTACTGATGTCTTAGTCGATAAATACTTTTAATAAATATTCATTTTTATTAACGTTATGTTTACTTTATTATACTGCCATTAAATTAAGTAAACATAATTAGATGTCTTAAGTAAATATTTATTCTGTAGTATTGAAAAATGTTTACTCATGTTTAACATTTTCAGTGATATTATAATTTATTTTGTCAATGTCATGTGTCAAAGATGTTCCTTTTAATTTTACTTTCCGCCACTTTGTTGTTCGTGTAAGGCTGAATTGCCATTGATGTATTGCTAATTGATGATGACATAAAAGTTGAATAAAGGAGAAAGTATATCAGGTTTTATTGTTGGTTGTTTAATGTCAAATATATTGTTCTATAATAGATTCACGGCTTCAGCAACTGCACGCTTACTTGAAAATTCATTTGTAGATGATGCTTTTCAATCAAAATAATATCAAACGTGTTCAGTGGCTCAAACCATGAATTTAATATTTATTGAAAATCGATATTCAAAACTCACTATTATAATTTAGCAAACCTTTTTGTTTATATATAACTATTATTTTCACTGTGGTACCTATAATACCCATAGTACAGTGATATCTGTACGTATGTATCTTCTACATCCACCTTTGATAGATTCTATCTGAAATTTTAAAGAGAAATTGAAGATAGTCTTAGCTAACATCGTGTAAGGTTTCAAGAAACTTTAAATTGAATCTACAGACGGTGGGTGTACATTAGACAAATTATTATTTGTGAACATGCACTCAGAAAAATAGCTATTTTACTTAAGTGATGGACAATAAGTTTGAATAAATTTGATCATAGAGGTAATATCATTAACTACAATGGTATTATTCTACGAGTGCATGTTACACAAGTCTCTAATCGTTCGATATTCCTTATGTTTATATATATACATATATATATTTCCTGCCACGAATGTATATCTTAACTGTTCCAACTAAGTTCCGCTACATACACACAAATACAATGTGACTTGTGGTTGGTAATAGTTGTCGTTGGTTTATATCGGTGTTTCGGTGTTTGGCTGCTTCTCGTTGTTGGTTGTTAGGTGTTTAGTGGTCACTCTATGTGTTGATACCTTTATATACATATATATTAAGCATATACGTGCACACATTGACTATCCTACCCTTCCTGTGTTCTTCCTGTTCCTCCGTCAAGGCCGATAACTGCCAGGTTCCTCCGTCCCTGCGAGTGTAGTTTCCAACCGACCCAACACGACCGAGCATCCGGTCTCCGCACCCGGAGAGAGACCGACGGAGTTGTTTCCTCCCATTCTGCAAGATCAGTTGCGTTTTATTCTCCTATAGGCGTCTAATGACGGGACAAATGCTCAGAAGGAAAATTTTGATGAGATTATCTCCTGCAGTAATATTGTAAATTTAAAGCCATTGATTACGTTCGAGGGTGGAAATTTTTTAAATTGAAACGAGTTGAAATGGACGTGATGTCCGATGTGGATTGCATCAATTAAAATAATAACTCGCGTAAATTATGTAAAAACAGCTATTTTGAAAAGATTAAGTCTACTGTTCGATTTCAATTTAATCAAATGCGAAATTCATTAAACCATAAAGTGAAATTCTTATCGTATTATCGCATTATTGTTTGGGGCAATGCGCGCCGATATTTAAAGCAATTTCTTTGAACCCGCATATTGAATTAATGTATCACTTTCATCCATTTTATATCAGTATTTAACAAAATTTATTTAATTAAAGTCCCTTTTATTACAATATCGATTTCCAATATTAATTAATAAATTATTAAAATATTATTACTTTACTTAGTAACTGGACAAAATGCATACAAAATCAATATGTTGCCAGAAAATAATATTCAATTTATTTTCATGATATTCATTAATTTTACGATGAAAATTGATCGTTGTAAAATTAATACAAAAAAAAAAAAAAAACAACAATCGGCATCTAACCTTATTTTCTTTCCAGTATGTGTTCTGACACTATATTAAAGTAGTCTGGTAGTCCGAATCGAGTACAGAAAGAGAAAAAAAAGGAAAAGGAAAGCCCAGAGGCGGATCCGGCAATAAAGTCTTGATTCTCAAATATTTGCGATTCGGTTAAAATCGATTCTTTCCCTCCCTCTTCCCCCTCTTCCCTACTCAAGAAGGAGAGAACACAGCGAACAGTTTGGGTAAAAACGAAATGAGGAGGAAAAAAAACTGTGGCTGGTGGAACAGAAGAAGTGGAATTTACAGAGAGCAAGGCTTTTTTAGAAGCCGGCGTAAGTGCCCTGCACCCTCTAAGTAGACAAATTATGAAAGTTTTTTACGGTGCCGATTGACTTTAGGAGATGAATTAAGAAAGAGAGAAATTCGTGAATTATTTTAGTTTCAAATGTTTAGTGGATGTTTTCGTCCAAGTCGGACGTTTGAGCTTGATATGCCTAAACGTCAAACAATTTGAATTTACTAATAATAATACTATATCGCGTGAATTTTCGCTTTACAATTTTGCCCATCCCAAAATTCATTTCCGGTTTAAATTCAATCTATATTTACATTTTTAAAAGTTCGAAGCCCATTCAAAATCACTGTTGCATATTTCGACAACACATGGCTCGAAACGCTGCAGTACCTCTTCAATTACAATTTCACATTAACCCAATCCCTCCCACAAAAAAGGGGTAGCAATTCGAGCGATTGAAGCACTTTTCCCAAAAACGAAAATATCGCTTGCGCTCGACTTATCGAGAGAAGTTTCTTCGGCTTTCTCCCTCTTTCCCGTCAAAGGGCCATTGAATTTCGGTATTAGGGCTTGCGAAATCGAGGCCATGACGCGCAGGACCGTATTAAGGTTATGTTGTACGAAATTTATACCGGGGATCAGAGCTTAGAGAAATTTCGATTAAATGCATAGATTGGTTTGATATTTTTTTTATTGAATTGTAAATATTTTGAGTGACAATGTGACTGAACTTTGTTGATTATGATAAATAAATTATATTATTTAGGAATATTGATAGAGATGTTCAAGAATAATTGAGTTTTTCATTAATTATGCAGGTGAATAAACACGTGAATATGTTTATTAAAATACATAGTTAATCTCGATACGGCCTGTATAGCAAAATAAAATATTATTCGTCGATGTATTATTCACAAAATTAATGTTATTTAAATAAATCATTATTATTCGGGTGTAAATCATTCGACGCTATATTAATCAGCATATTTTAACGAATAATGGTTATTGGTGATTATTTAAATGCTTCATATCTTTAAAAGTTCCTCAGCCATTCAAACACTAACGAATTACTTTATTTTAAGTCTCACACCATCCAACCGCATCAAGACGCACTAAGCAAACAGAGAAACGCCTGAAAAAATCCAACCCCCGAGCGCCTCTCAACGTGCGCAGACCGGAATAATGGACAGTCGTTAAATTTAATTGGCACACAATTATCAGAGCCCGGCCGGTGCGTGCGCCACGTGTGCGAGTGTGCAGGCTTTAATATCGCGAGGCGAGAAACACGCGACGCAAGGGGACGACGCGCCGGCGAAATCAACTGGTCGGTGCCTGCAATCGCGTTACTTGTAGCTAAGAGGGCTAATAATTATTTTGTTAGTAAAAATTTTCAGAATTATATTGTCTATTGCAAAGAGGAAAATTCTCGAGGTAGTTTAAGTATATGTATGAATTATTTAATGGTTAAGCAAGATAGTATTGTGATGATGCACTCGGCAGTTTTTTCTTATCGATTCGATAAAATGAAAAATTATTTTTCTCATGAACAAACAGCATGTGTATTTTCTGCTAACAACAAACCTTCCCACGTTACAGTTTTAATTTCACATGCAAACAAATACACTCTAGTGCCATCATAATTGTAAACTTACCTTAAGTCCAGCAACAACCGCGTCTACTTCCGTTCCGGTCTCGCTCTCTCTCTCTCTCCTTCGCTCTTCCTCTTTTAAGCGCAATCCTAATTAAGGCCAGTCGTGCGCGCGTGTGCCGAGTATCATTGTCATTAATGTCGCGATGCTAATTTTACGGCCGATACCGTCCCTGCGCTTGGTGCGCGTGCGCACAGCTGCCCACAGCGGCCAGAGTATTATTTAAATCGACTAAGCTCCGAGTACGGGGCACATGAGCGTTATTGTGTTCTTTGTTTAGGATGGCCAGGCGATGGTCACGCGCGTGCGCGTGCGTAAGCCTGCGAATGTCGGGGTTCGTGAAGTAGTTTATGTGGAGTTGGTAATTTTGGTGGACGATGGAAATGTCGATGATCGACGGTACGTTATCGATGAGTTCGAAAGATGGTTGATCAGAGAAGGAGAGAATGAATTTCTTTGTTGTAATTAATGGGTATCCTTTTATTTATTTGTATTACATTTATTTTCTTTGCTATTTGTACACATTATAAATGGAAAATATCTTGGAATAAGGTTTCATACCATATTCGAGTATAACTTCTACAGAGTATCTTCGTTAAGCTGTAAAGGTAGAAATCGATTAACATTATTAAAAAAATGTTATATTGAATGACATTCTAAATCAATTATGCATGCATTAAAATCAACTTTCCAATTCAATCTTGAATCCCTATAAATGACAATACATTAAAACATATACGCACACAAACTTGTATCACCATTCACCCAATCTTTTTCTTTTCCCTCAACCTTCCACACTAATCCGCACTAAGATTTGTGAATCAATTAGCTCTCGGTCTCCAAACTCTACGCTTAGATTACGCCTATCCGGCGCGTCGCCTCCGTTGTCGTTTCGATAAATGGCAACGCGTGGTCGCGCGCGGACACAGGCCAGCGCATAACGGCGATACCGATCGTTCATTTCGATAATTATTATTCGGCCACTATATCCTACCACGGCCAAGCTAGTGTGCGCACGTGTGTGTTAATTAATTAAGGCCGGCGTCACGGAAGGCAGATACGCCCCCTGGTGGCGA
This sequence comes from Torymus auratus, assembly GCA_900474315.1. NCBI lineage: Eukaryota > Metazoa > Arthropoda > Insecta > Hymenoptera > Torymidae > Torymus > Torymus auratus. The sequence goes on from UXGD01000328.1 coordinate 20,435, forward strand.
TCGCACGCAACGATAACTCTTCGATTGTGCGGAGAGAGAGAGAGGGAACGAGAGGGAGAGAGAGAGAGAGAGAGAGAGGCACGTCTCGTTGGTGCGTATTAGTCGCTGGCTAATTACCGGATGAAAGAGAGTTATATCGTCGTTGGTGGTGCTAGTGGTTGTTGAATTGGTTGTACTGGCCGCAGCCGGGAGGAAGTTCGTCGCGCACTACTGCGTTGCTGTGCTGATTTGTCGTGTAGCGAGAGGAATTTATGTTCTTCGTTGGTATGTATATGCAATGTATCTGATATTACATTGTCTCGGCTGAGCCAAAATAGTTTCGTAAGATTACGAAATTCATACTTTGATACTGTTTTGGAAAAAATTTCCCAAAGTCGAGTAGGTAACAACATTACACGCTCTGCCGACAATTTACATGAAGGACTAATCAGTTTGGAACTTTACATTTTGTCAAACACAAAACTTTGCAGTCGCATCAGACCTAATCACGAAACTTTTTTTAACCGCGTTCCCGGCTCTTCTCTCTCTCTCGCTCTTTCTCTCTTCGCTTGAGGTTCGCATCGTCCTTTTGATGTTGCCACTTTCCGGGTAATTTATTATGGAATAGGCTTTGGAAGTTGCGCGCGCTGCCTCTGGAATTTCGAAGTTTCGGTTTTTGGCCCAAGTTCGTAAATTCGCGGAAAGTGGCTTAGCTCGAGCGTCTGTACATCGTCGTCGCGCGTCTAGCCTTAAAGCCACTCCGATTGGCTTACTACGTTATACCAACGAATAATAAATTCACCTCCTGCCTAGCCTCCTCCTCTAAAAAAAGTCCTGGAATACTTGATACTATACTCGATAACCGTCGGATTTCCATTCGCCCGCGGACCGCGAATTCGGCCATGCGGAAAAAGCGAGGAGCGGCTGACCGCAGCCGGGCCATTTCTACTCGTGTATACATTATGCGTGGCGGTGGTCCCTTTGATGTCGAGCAGGGCCTCTCCCTCTCTCCGCTTCGGAATTTCAAATGACGATTTTGGCCCCCCCGAGTACGACTCGGCAGAACGATAATCCGGCCGTGCGCGTGATTTCAAGTGCACTCGTTGTGGTAAGGATTATTTAAAGAGAAACCTATGAATTCGCGGCTTGGCTGGATATCAGAGCTTTATTCGCGTGTTTGAAAAGCAGCTGATCTGAATTTTTCGGTAGCTTAATCGCGGTGAGGTGAATGGTGTATTTTCCGGGTGAATAAGTATTGAAAATGGCTGTCAATCCGTAGAGGCTTGACTTTTACAAGTTTTCACCATGTTTATTACTGATGCTAGCATTACGTCAATCGAAATAAAATACAAAAATAGTTTCTCCTACATTTTTCAGCTATATCGCTTTTTCAAATATTGTTGGAAATAAAATGCATTCTGTCTATGCTAAAAAATCATTCAACTAATTTCTGCATTTTTGTATTTCTTTAATCAGAATTTAAACAACAATTTCTAGCCCCATCAACCCTTTCAAAACTATATCCCGTGTTCAGTGCACCTATCCGACCTTTCGTCACCCCCATTCACACGCAGGCTCCCACCCCTCGGGCCGTAATCAGCAAGCTCGCAGGCCATGCGCGTCCAACAAAAACATCCTTATCGGTCCCGTCACAGCGGAATATTTTCAATTAAAGCCTCTCTCTCTTCCACCCCCGCGTCTACTTTCTCTCGCCGCGCCTACACACAAATTAGCGAGATTGACTCGCGCGCGGGCGCGCGATCGCAATTCGGCAGCGCGCCAGCGAAACTTGCCGTAATAACGTATTAATTCGGCCGCCGCCGTCGCCGCCGCTGTTGAGAGAGTTTTTGGGTCACTGGCAGGCTTCCCACCGAAAAATGTCGTCGTCGGCGTTGTTGTTGCTGCTGCTGCTGCGCGCTTCTGCGAGAGGGTGTAAATAATGCGCCGCCGCGGAAGAAGTGCCTCTGAATATTTCACGCGGCCGAGAGAGAGAAAGAGAGAGGGAGTATGCTTTCGTTGCTTTCGCCTTTTTTAAGAGGGGAGCGATGATGCGCGAAAAGGGATGCGTGGGCGGCGGTAGTGGTGATACTCTCTTCCTTTTTTTGAAAGGCGAGGGTTGCTGGATACACGCTTTGTAGGCTCGCGTGCATGTGTGTAGTGGCGTTCCGGAGAGACGCGAGGTTATCGTTCGGGGTAGAGCTGAAAATACGGTGACGTGGAGTAAGAAAAGTTTGCCGATAGTTTTATAAATGAAAAACTCTTGTAGTTTAGGAACAAATTTCTTACTTGCTATAGCTAACGTTAAATAAACTGCCGAAATTCAGAATCGAGAAAATCGGAACAAAACACAGAATTAAGTTTTCTTTGGAAAAAAAAAATGCAATGTATCCCCCAATCCGCGCATAAAATATTAAGTCGAACCGAGATTCCGCAGAAGTCACCGCAACCGCAGAATCCGTGCTGTTCTAACGAGAAAGCGAGAGAGAACCTCTTTCTCAGGCTCTCCCGCGAACTTGTTGAGCGGGATTTATCCGAGCCCTGAAAAATTCAGCTACGCTGAAAACTTTCGCCGCGGGAGTTAATCGAGCTTTGGAAATTTTTAATACGCGCGCGCGCGTGGAGGGTAAGTGCGCGGCTACGCGAGTGATTTTAGCGGCTGCACGTGAGTTTTTAATGGGAATGCCGGAGTTGGCTTATGCTTATGCGGATGCTTGTGGCGAGTTATTGGGATGAAGAATAATGGAAAATAGATGTGAAAAGAAAGATGGTAAAATTTTAATATGTTAAGTAGGAGTTCAGGTGTATCCTGAGGTGATATGTCAGTTGCCTGCGGTTAAAAAAAATGATTTGAAATGTCAACAGTACGAAGAAGGTGCTGCTGGGAATATCAAGTACAAAAGTATTAGGATGGATATTGTCTGGTCTATTAAATAAGTTAATAAGAGATAAGACAAGGTCGGCCTTGATCACCTCGAATCACCAAGTTGCTCACAAAATATATTATCCCAAAAATATATTTTTGGCAAGTAAGCTTTATTAAAATTGCATAACGAAAAACAGCAGAAACAATGCACCAAACAAACGCAGACATAAACCTAACTTCGCCGAATTCACTGTGTTAATCAAGCCCACGTCACAAAAACAAATCACAACAGTCGCGTACTATCCGTAACAACAATAACAGCGACTAAAAACTCGAAACTACAACAACTACGCTGCGGAGCAAAGAAATTAACCCCCTCGGACCAAAGTGTGCGAAACTCGTGCGGCGAGATGGTCCCGCGAGAGGTAACAGGGGGCGGCTAATAGCCCGGGCGGCCGCATCCGAATGTTCCTAATCAAAACAGCCGCGCGATTTCTCAATTCTCCGCGGAGCAGTAGCCGACGATACGCGCAGAAGTCGTTATGCTAAGGAGGAGAATTCTCCCGTCCCTTTTTCTCTAGGTAAAAGGGATGGTTTCTTTTTTTTCATTTGGGATTTTAAAGGAAATTGGGAGATTTCTGGTAGAGCGGGGGTATATTCGGATTACATTTCGCGAGAAGGGTTTGAGATGGGAGAAAATATTTTTTGGCATGAGGGCCATTCTTCACGCAGCCTTGAAGTCGCGCGGAAAAAGTTCTTTCGTGTGGCAGGAAGCCAATCGTGTAATATATATACGTCGCAACGTATCATGTAGCACGTAGCGCGATGATGTCTCTTTAAAATCAATCCAATTGTATCGAGAAAATATACTTCCTATAGTCTTCTGTTGATAAATGTAGGAAACTTTTCTCAACTGCTGGAATAGTGTATTCTTTAAAATAAAAATTGCACGATTAGAGGAGAAATACGACAGGCATCAGAGCCGCCTACTTCGCGCGCACTTCCCTCGCCCTCTAAACGCATCCGGCAACTTTGCATTCCCACGTTCCCCGTCCTCCGTCTCTCCAAAACGCTGACTCCGCGTACGTCGGCCAAAAAATACACCACGCCCCTCCCCTGCACACGCCGCGGCCTATACGAGTAAGTTTTCCTCGCGTCCGCGAGTTTCTCCATCGACGATTTATCCTCGAGAAACGCCGTCGTCCGAAGTTTCTCTCTCTCTCTCTCACTCGTATTACCGTGCATTTGCCCTCCTCTGGCGACGGGAGTAGAAGGGGGGCAATATGTTCGCCGTAGGACCGTTTGCTTTCGCTCTATTGCCTCCGAAGGACACTTTAGCCGGCCGTGCTCTTTCCTTTTTGCGCTCGCTCGCCCGCGCGCGTTCGCGTTCGCTCTTCGATTTCCTTCCTGCGTTTCCTCGCGCGCAACGGCTATTACGGTATTTCCATTTTTCTTCGGGGGAGCGAAGATGGAGAGGAATGGTAGTGGAGGTTGGCTATATAGCTATAGAGTGATAATAATTACTTTCTTTTTCGGAGAGTTTAGAGATCTAATTGGTTTGATAATGTTGAAAGCTGCATGATGATTTTGATGCAAATCAATCAAATATTTATATCGTGTTATGTAAAACTTAATATTTAAAAAATCATTTCTATTCTCGTTCGACGTAACAGTAAAAGTAAATATTTAAATGTTATCTCAATTATATACTGTTAAAGGATACTATTCAATCAACTGGTATGTCTATGTTTATGTGGTGGGGTGGCTCTTCTCAGAGACGGGCCTCCCAGCACTTAGGTTCTCACCCATTGTGCTGTTCCCCTCGGCTATCGTCTTTCTCTACCTTTCGCTGCGCTGAAGCCTTCTGTCCATTCGTTCTATAACTTGGCAGGTAGATTGCAGGCTCATCTTCCTCAGAGTTTCGGGCTGAAGGAAGCATTCCCACCACATTTGTCACCTAGTGTCCACAAAAGCAGGACACCGGCAAAGGAGGTAGAAGGTTGAATCCTCCGGCCTTCCATATCATCTGCAGTTATCCTCGTCTAAGATCCTGCATTTGTAGAGGTAGTATCTGATCCACCAGTGTCCCATGAGCCAGCCTACTACCCTTCTTATCTGAGCTTTATTCAGTCTATCTGTAGCCAATGTTCCGGCAGGGTGTCACTCATGATTCTCTTGGCTTGCCTTAAACCTGTCGACTCCTACCATTCCTTGAGTATTTCCTTCTTCATTATAAGAGAGGTCCCTTTCTGAATTTCACTCGGCGGAGCGCGTACCGATCAATGAGATGCTCTGACCTGGCGAGCTCCTCTACCCGCCAGACGATCCGCCTTCTCATTACTCCTGATACCTTCATGCCCGGTCACCCAAATAAGGGTTACCGCATTATTGCGGGCCAAGGCAGTAATGACATCAATGCAATGTAACAGTTCCTTGGAGTAGATGTAGTGTAGCCCTGCTGGCTTAGCAGATGGTGATAGGACAAGCCCTATTGTCCCTGGTAAGTTGCACTGCAGCACATTCCGCTATGGCTCTTGCTTCTGCTCCGTAGAGCTGCTTTGCTCCCAAGCATTTTCTCCCACACCATTCTCATTTTCGGAGCCATCTGTGTACCATACCACGCCCGATTGGATGTAGGGGTGGGTACCGTCGGTCCACTCTTCCCTATCGGAGATGTGTACCCTGTAGGGTTTCAGAAATATAATCCTTCGCCATTACTTGTCACATCCCGATGATATGTGGGTATTGGGTTGCCAAAAGCTCTCAGGCCCAGAAAGTATTTATAGCTTTCTCACATGTCTTGGTAATATGTTTTCCCCAATTCAGTTTAGAGTCCAACGTCACTCCCAGATACTTTGCCTCGTTTATCAGCGTCAGAGGAGTGCCGCCCAGTTGCATAATAAGTTTGACTTTGTATCTGGTAGTGAACAAAATCATGTTAACTTTATCCGGGTTCACTGAGAGCTTAACGGACTATCACCATGCTTGCACTATGGCTAACGCATGCTGTATTAGTACGTACTGGTCGTCGGCTTTCACTAGTATTAGGATGTCGTCCGCATTCAGTAGTGTGATGATTTCATCAATCATCAAAAACCACATGGTGGGAGACAGTACTCCTCCTTGCTGTGGACAGCCCTTCCCTACTCTTACTTCTTCCAAGTGTAAGCCCTAGTGGGCCTCCACTTTCTACAATTGAGCATGCGCCAAAGCCACTTCTTAACCATGTTGGATACTAGATGGTGTTCAGCGCCCTTCACGATGATCTCTTTCGTGGTATGGTTGTATGCCCCATCTACGTCGAACAAACCTGATAGTACCGTCCCCCTGTTCTTCATCCCCCTTTTCATCAAGGAGACCGCTTCAACCAGAGCGGAATCAACTGATTTTCACATCTGATAAGCGTGCTGTCTATTGCGCAGGGGATTTACTGCTAATGGTTCTTCTCTTATGTATCTGTCCACCAGTCTTTCCATTGTCTTGAGGAGAAAGGGTTTCAGATTGATGGGTCTATAGTTTGACAGCTTTGAGTGTTGCATAATGCCGGGTTTTGGCATGAAAATCACCATCGCCACTTGCCAGCATTCAGGTATGTGCCCAAATGCTAGTTACGTTCGATATAGTTTCACCAGGATAGGAACGAGTAAATCAAGCCCTTTCTGTAGCAAGGCTGGGAAGACATCGGTCTTCCGGTGCCTTGAAGGGGTCGAAGGTACTAACTATCCACCTCACTCGGTTTTCGACGCAAATTCGTCGAGCTAGCTCCCAATCTACGCAGCCAGCCATTAACTCATACTATTATACGGTAGTTGCCACGTGTTGGGGACAATGCGTTTCTAAGAGGCAGTCAAGGGCTCACCTCTCGTTTTCAACCCATTCTCCCGAGCCAAGTCTTATTAGATTAGGCCCTTGAGTTTTCGGTTGTCTTAGCAGTTTCAACAATCTGTCGGTGTCAGAGACCCCGCTCATGCTCTTGCAAAAACTTTTCCACTCATGGCTTTTGGCTCTTTCGATTTACGTTCTGTACTCTCTTGGAGCCTTCCTAAAAGCTTCTCTATCGGTTGAATCGAATCGACTGGTAACTATTGTGTAAAAGTATGGTACACGATGAAATCGTTACCTTGAAATATCATGCATCTCCAGTAACAGCTGCACAATATTCAAGAAGCAACCCAATTTCCAAACTCTAGAAAACTATAAAAACGATATTCTTCATCACTTCTATGAATCCAAGATAATCCCGCTTAATCCCTTCTCTCTATCTTCAACAATTAAATTTCGGCTTTAACAATTCATCGAAAAGTCTCTGTTCGCTCGCTCACTCGAGCTTGCTCGATCTATTTATTCGGCATACATAATACATGTCTTCTCCTCCCTCTTCTCGATCGAAAACTCTACTTTCCTCTCTCCCTCTCACCAAGCATTCTTATTTTTTCGCTCGATTTAGCATTGGCGGTCGCGTCATTAATCTTCGTTTCTAACGAGAGAATACGTATACGATTTTCCGCGATCGATTGCGCGAGTTTTTTGCATGACGGAGAAACTTTTCTGAAGGTTTTCTTCCCTCGCAGAGTTGGTTTTGTGCTTGCGTAAGTAATTAATTCAATGGCTTTTCCAGAGCGCGGGGGATTGATTGGGCTTTTGTCAGGCGATTTTTAGAACGCCGGATTACGGGAGAGGTGCGGCTTTTAGCAAAGTCGATAGATAGAGTAACGGTATCTTCGGAACTAGATGTTGTTCCGATGGCTTAATAGAATGGAAATGGTTCTTCGGTTTCATTAGTTTGATTACTTTAGGATAGTTATTTGATTGGTAGCTTGTACCCACAGCTAACACAGGACAACTAATTTAATTGAGTGGAATTCATACTTTTTGCTATACCCCAGCATCCATATTCTGAAATTGCAACCCAATTAAATTAATTTTGTATCAACCTACAAAGGTTTCACAAATCAACCTAACGACAGCATTATAAACTAACTGAAGAGGAAATCTGCCAAACCACCATTATTTCAACTAGCCTTCAAAAACAATCGCCCGCATCCCAGCGACATTTCAATCTCACTCTTCTCCTCCCCTTTGAAAAAATCTGCAGGCCATATTCCGACAACTCCACCGCTGACGACTACGACCCGTCCCCAAGCGCGGCAAAAACGCGGCCGGCCTCGCGTAATTTCGCGATCATCGCGCGCTGGGGATTTTTCCCCGCTCTATCTCTCTCTCTCTCTCTCTCTCTCTCTCTCTCTCATATACACACTCACGTGTGTGTGTGTGTCGTCGTCCGCAGGGACGAGGTGAGCGCGCGTCCTGGTAATTCGCGCACGCTCGGGAATATAATTCCCGTCGAACGCTGCTACCCGTTGCCGATGAAATCGCGACGCGCGCGCGCGTCACGTCCGATGGGAGCACAGCCGGCGCGCGCTGTAATTACTTTACGCTGCTGCTGCTGCTGCTCGCGAATCTCGTCGTCATCGGGCTTGCGTGTGACGATGTGTCGCGCGCTGCCCGGAAGGATGATCGGATGGGCGAGGGATAGGCTGCGCAAGCGCGATATAGTATATTCGACGTTTTTTTCCGGTCGACTGCGATGCGGTTCGTGAGGGAAAAAGTAATTGTCAGGAAAAATTCTGCTGGAAGTTTTTAACGAAAGTGTTAAGTGCATGTGTATAAAAATAGCTCCTAATAAGCAGTATGATAAATATTTGTAAATAGTTATTGATTAGTTGTTATACTTGTTCAAATTATTCTTGTCATCAGTTACTGCAAAAGATAATCATTATAAACGAAGGAATATGAGGGAGCTGGGGTGACATTAACTCAGCCAGCTGGATTATTATTATTCTTTTATAATGGTTTTGATTCTAACAAAATGGTACAAAAATCGTAGAATGTATTTATAACTATTATGTTAGCTTCCATTCAGTATGACAATTTGAAATATAATAAAAGTTAAAAAAAATCAAATTTGTTACAAAAATTGTATATTCATCGCAAAAAAAACTATATTCCCATCGCAGGGCGTTTGGTACGAGGGGTGTATGTTTTGCCGAATGTTTCGATTGATTTTCTGAATTTAAAATAGAAATTCAAAAATAAATGTATGCGCCGCGGATTTTTTGATGGCTTTTAAAATTTAAAACGCAATATCGGGAAATGGAAAAAGTTTGGAATTGTGCCAGGGGCCGGTAAAGTTCTCGCGATATATCGAGATTTTCACATTAAATATCCGTTGTATTTTTTAAAACAAAAAAGGGAGCGAAACATATCACGCTCAAAATATATTGTAAATTCGAAAAACCAGCTCTGCCTGTGTTCGGGATGATAGCAGCTGAATTCTATCAGACGACACACTTCGCGCGCTCCACCTCGCGAACCGCGACTTTTTCCCTCGCGCGCAACAATTACCCTCCCATCCAAAATCTCCTGACAGAGCGATTGCAGCCTCACCCCTTTTCTCTCTCCCGGCCAAAAAAAAACGTGAACTCCCGGCATAAAACCACTACCACCACCGCCACCGAGAGAGGGAGAGATAGAAAGAGATCAGCCTCCTGCGAAAAACGGGGAGGGAGCGCGCAAGCGAGCAAACGAAAGAGCAGAACAAAAGAGATTATAGGATGGAACTATAGAATGAGAGAGAGCGAGAGAAGAGAGAGAGAGAGAGATCCGAAGCCGCAGAGCAATTTCCCCGGCGAGTCGTGCATTCACAGCGCCGAAATAAAGTGGCCCCGAAATAAGGCGCCACCTTCCTCCCCCAAATTCCCCCTGTATCTAATTTAAATTCCCCACGTAAAAAGCCGGGACGCTGGCCAAGCCACGCGGCCGCGAGATTCATTCCCAGGCGCGAGGGGGTGGTAACCTTAGGCGCGCGCACCGAAAATTTTCTCTGGCCCTGCCTTAGCCAACCTCCCGCTTAACCCTGGTTTATACTATTCGTTTCTTGCACCGCCACCACCACCACCAGCACTGCTGCTGCTTTCCTTTTTCGAGCGAGAGAGGTGAGATAGTGCCCGCCGGGAAATTGGACGCGCCGAATCGAAATCTCGAGTAATTGCGGGCCCGTTGTTGCCGCTGCCACCGCCTCGTGGTTCTGCATGTCTTGGGGTAATGCAAACTGTCCCCCTTCCTTCTAAAATACATCCTACTTTGAACTGGCACGAAAAGCTACACTCGGCTCCCTCACCTATCGATAGGAAGGCTAACACGATCACCCGTGTGATGAGGGTAGGTATAGGGAATAAAAAGGGCAGCCCATTGTCTCTATAGATATCCCCGAAGGCGCGCTCCGCATTCAAGAGCCATGAAAAGCGATATACCCGAGTAGAAGGGAGGATGATAGAGAGATAGAGAGAGGGGCAGAGGGGGGAGAGCGCTGGGTTAACATGTATGCCCAAGCGTGTAAAATGCATAGATGAATTGCACTCGTCTGTTAGTTATCGATAATCTAAAAAAAATTTCCTGATCACGAAACCCATCCAGTCGGGATCTCCTTCCTCAACTCTTCAAGGTCCTCTCGTCCTGTCATCTCCCAAGCTCACCCTCAGACGCATGACAGACAGAAATTTTCGATCTCGGTCATCGACCGCCGCACACCGTCCCTCCCTCCCTCATTTCGTTATCTTCGGCAGGTTCGCTCGCCCCTCCCCCCCTGCTCTGCCGCCGCCGTCTCCTTCCATTCCGCGAGCGTCGTTAGGGATCGCTGGCAGCGGGCCAATCGGCTGACCAGCCGCTCGCATACGTGTGTATACGTCGAGGGGATGGGAGAGAGAGAGAGAGAGGCTATATTCGCCGCGTCTCTTTCAGAGGGGGAGGGAAATCGGTTGTCTGGCCGGCTCGGCCGTCCTTGTCTGTTTTCGACGACAGAGAGGGAGGAAGAGGGCGATAGCCGGAGTGGGAGGGTGAGCGGAAGGGAGTGTAATGCGAATGGTGATGGACGAAAGGTATGTGGGTGCGGGTGTTGGGCTGAAAAAGCGGTTGTTGGGGGGAAAGAGTGGGAGATTTTGAATGTGAATTGTTTAATTCTGACTTGAAAAAGTGAGTCCATTCTGTATAAGCGTTGCCAAAGTGTTAGCTGGTAGGTCGTCGTTGAATTTTCTTCAAACGTAAAGCACTGAAAAAAAAGTTGTTCTTTTTAGGTGCCAGATAATCTATTGGATCATGTCTATTTTCGGAAAATCCTTTGCCCACAAGAGTTACTTCGACAAAATTTACATATTTCATAACTATTCAATCTATTTTAAAATACTCTTCCTAATTCAAATATACAAATACAACCCATATCTCCTACCCTTCAGAAAGAAAGCAGGCAAACCCTCCTGACATAATAATCAGCAACTGATACGCTGTCGGGGCTACTGTTCTCTCTTTTGCCTCTCTCCCTCACCTTCCTCCTTTCTCTCCTCGACGGGTTTAGCGGTCAGTGCCTCCATCCACCCCCACGCACACAAGCGCCCGCGGGTGCACGCACACGTACGTACCCTTCTTGTTTGCACCTAAAGCCATCTCTCCACCGAATATCGTCCACGCGCGGCTTCTTCGCCGGGGATCATTCGCCGGGCAAACATCGAGCGCCATATCGGGCGAGGAATATTGTGTACGACCGGCCCCGATGCTCTGCGGCTTAATGCGCCGGAAGGAGAATAGGGGAGGAGGGATATAGGCGATCGCGTTCGTTTTTAGATGGAGGAGCAGGAGGAGTGGGGCTTGCTTTTGTTACGGAAGGGTGGATGGGTGAGGGTGCCGAGCGATTCATCTACTTGAATGATAATGACATAATGTTGTTGGGAGAAACTGATAATCCTGGTAACAGAATGTATTTTTCGTAAAAGGATCATTTGACTTGTGAAATATTAGACATATGGAATTGAATAATAATATTGTGAATATTGTATTTTCATTGCTATTTACCATTTGCATCCAAAAAATTAGGGTAAAAAAACTACTATAAATATTTCAATGTTATAATATATCATCATTGTATAACGTAGGGTTAGAGACAGTAGTTTAATTGAAATTTCTCATTTTAGTTTTTATCAAATTGATTTTTAATGTCTTAATTACTTCTGAGAATCAAGACTCTAACTAGATCCCTATTTTTACATGGCAATTAAAAAGCCAGAACCACGCCCCAGCATCTCCTAGGTTGCCCTGAAATTCTCCCAAAAACACATTAAAAAACATCGCATTAAACTGCTCACTCACTCGTTCTCTCTGCATTTAGCCTGTCCGCCACTTCACTTCCTCCCTTCGTCCCGAAAATGACTGTACTTCACTAAACCGTTCGTTGCACCGCTACCATATCTGTTGAAAATTTCCTCTCCCTGCATCAATTCAAAAAGAACACCGTGCGCATACACTCGCGTTTACACTCGCCTTGCCGCGCTGAAATTACACACGCGTGCGCGTGCAAGGGAGCGCTATTATCGCAAAAATCTTCTCTCGCGATGCTCGATGCGCCTGTGTTTATCAAACACTCAGCGCGCGCTACTACCGTGCGGGCTCTAAAATGAATTAAAGCGATCCATTTTGCCGCGGCTCTCGTGGAAGCTCAACGTGGTTTCAACGAAAAATGTTACGCTCAAGAGTATTTTTCGTCGGTCGCAATCGTACTAGATACTTTACGCTCAAAGGGGGCTTTTAATTTTAATCATATGCTGAAATAAACGGACGATCGACGCGTTGCGATTGTACTAATGCCATTCCACTTCGAGCAGCCGTTTCCTCCCTCTAAAAAACAAAACCGTAACGACGGAACGTCCATCCCTACACCCATAATCACCATTAACCCTCTCTCGCAATGACATACTCGAGATCCGGCCGTTAGCGCCTTTTTACAGCAGCTATGCTCGCACGCGACGTAAAATCCCGGGACGCCGATAACAACGGCAACACAGCCTCGTGCGAAATGCAAAGCGCGTGACTCTGGTCTGGCCTTTATCCGTTCGGAATTCATGCGCGCATACGGAGAGGCGTCGGACGCGCGTCTTAAAATTTTACGAGAATATTTTCTGGCGACGTAACGCTACCACCGGGAGCGTAAAATTTCCGCTCGCCCTCGCTTTATTATATTCCAGTCGCTGCTGCTGTGTCGTTTTTATAAATCGCTTATTGTTATGTCTTTTTCTCTCTGTTTCAGGTGAGTATCGAGGCTGGCGTCGTAATGGTGGTACTTGGGAGATTGTGAGTAATGAAATGCATGCTATTTGTTGGAATTGAGAAATATGTAGTTCAGCCTTCGGAATACACTGTAAATTCTTAAAAATTTTTCGAATAATACTCACTTTTAAATAAGTAAAGGTCTCCATTCTTTTTACGTCCGTAAACCCCAACCGAAGAAAATTGAACCGCGAAAGCTCGATTTTTTGCATCGCCACCACTAGCACGTAATAGCCCCCGATAAAACTCTCTCTTTTGCTCTTCCTGGTCCTATGAGTACCCTAACAGCATAATTTTTCAACTAAACGATGAGCTATCCTCGCGGCTCTCCTCAATCTTTATAAAACACTTCAGCCCATCCTGAATTGCCACCCTCACCTAAAAGGCGCCTCTCCCGCTTGCTCGCGCTCGTTGCCATCCGTCTTACGACCACATTATCAGTCACGCGCTCCCTCCTCCCAAATTGTCCCTCTCCTTACACCCACACACGCGCACAGGCATGCACAGCCGATCTATTTAATTTCGCGCAGACGGAATAATCGGCCTCGGAAAACATTTTCGATCGCCCCGTAAATCGACTCTCGCTCGCTCGCGCGCGCTAAATTACGCCGGAGGGTTAGTTGCTAGGTAGGTATAGGTAAGTGCACGAGCGAGCGGTCTCCGCTAATTTGTCTGGAGGAAGGAGAAGGGAGAGAGAGAGAGGGAAAGACGGATTCGCGGGGAAGAGAGGATTGATCGGCCGATCGGAATTTATGAGGACGCGCGAGTAGAGACTCCGGGAAATGCCTTTAATTGCCTTTGTTCGCAGTCTTGCCGAGGGGTGAATTCGGCCTGGCAACGCGCGCGGGAGGGTTTAATGGAGTCGAGGGCCGATTGAATGATAAAACTGCTTCTTGAGAAACTCGCGCGCGAGCCCGCCTTGGGTATCGCGAGTTATAATCTATTTATTTAACGAATGCAGAGCCGACGCCAGTAGCGCTGTTGCTGGCTTATCGCACGTTTTCCTTTCGAGAAAGAGGGAATGTTTTTAGAAAAATTCTTATTAAGCGCAAAAGCTCATTTACATGCAAACGCGCTAACCGTCGGCTAGCCGAGATAACTTCGATCCCTGGGCCAGATAGTTTCCTCTGCTATTCTGCAATTATGTGCACCGCGACAGAACACCTCCCTCTGCCGGATTTTTTTTCATCTATCGCACCAGTGCAAATTCGTGCTCAATTGCGAACGATTCGCGACGTCAAGAAAACAAACTCAGTCCCTGCTGCGTCATCAGTCATACCAAGTCGCCTCGAAGCTAGAGTCATCGTCGCGGCACGCCTTCGATCTTATCGCCAGCGCATACAAGACGAACGAATCCAGGTCGTCGTACTGCTACTGCTATACACTCCCCCTCCGCCTATCTCCTATCAGTCGTATTTCAAACCATACAATATGCACTTTGACTCGACGCTCGCTCGAATAACTGCACCACCCGCCCCCGCGCGCGTTAAAGTTATGGCTGTCAGGGTTTATATACGCTACGCGGAGGTGACCTTATCGTCCCCACACCCCCTCTCTCTCTCTCGCTCTTGCTGGCCGTAATATTCCCTCGTAAAGGAGGAGAGAAGCGGGAAAAAGACCGGCCGAGCGCCCATGTTCGTATTGTTCTCGCGCGGCCGCGTGCCTCTACGTGTATAATTTTTTACGCGGGAATTCTGAAGGAGATGGCCGAGGAGAGGTAGGCATGCCGTTTCTTTTATCTTTCGAGTTTCATGGGTGGGAAGAGAGGGATGGACGGGGTAGGAGGAAAAGGGCTTTCCGTTGGCTTAGTCGTCGGCTAATTTAGCGTATTGCCGTGTGAGCGCGTACGAAGGTAAAGTGAATTCATGGGCTATACGTAGGAAGGAGTAGGAAAAATAAAAGTATGGTGGCGTGAATTTTAAATTTTATGGGCTTTGGTCGTATTTTTTTGAATATAAAAATGTAACGCTGCTGCGGGCTGTACTGTAAGACTCTAATATATTCGAATGGCTCATCTTCTGCTATAACATTACATCACGAAGCATAAAATAAATTTTTCATTCAATCTTGTGTCAGAATTTCGTGAATTTTACCACACCTTGTCCCTGAAAATGTCTCCCAAAAACCGTCATCCATCTTCCATCCATTTCGTATCCAACGTCAGGTACGTCATCTTTGACAGCACCCCGTCTCTATACCCGCCTGGAATCGTCGTCGTCGTCAAAGCCTCATCGTGGGTAATGAAGACCGATGACTGTCGTCGGGTGTGCGCACGTCGGCCGATAAGTCGCCTTTGTTCCGGAGGCTGGATATATCGAACGAGCGGGAGCGAGTGCGGATTAATGAACTATAATGCGGCTGAGGGACGGTGAATGGTTCTTTGTTTACGCGGGTGTAGTAAGTGCGATAGACGCGGAGTGTATAGGAGGTGATGATGATGATGATGATGGCTTAGAGGGTTGCTTATCTCTTAATGGAGTTCTTACTGATTTGCGGTGGAGCGTAGAATATTTGAAATTGAGAGGTTTCTTGGGACAAAATGAGTAGAATTAATAACGAAAAAACAATTGTTCGCAATTTACTGTTAAATCTAGCTACACTATAAGGTCGAAGTAGTACTGAAATTAGAAAATTTCCTCGGAGATGCTTTCAAAGTAACCATCCATAATTCCCTCACATAGACCCCAACTCAACCAACACCATTGATCTTCCATCCAACCTCTTGTAATCTCTTCCCTAAATACGTTACCACGCGCGTGCACCGGAGAATCCATGCATTCGCGAACGAATGCTTTGATCTTCCGTGTGCGCCCGGACTTAACTTTAATAAGTCATAGAGCGCTAAGTAGGCGAGTCCCCGAGGTAAGACGATGCGCGCATATTCTTACTCCGCGCGGTTGGACGTCAGCAGCGCTCGTTAATTATTCATGCTTTTTCCCTTCTCCCGGGGTGAGTCGCGGTCTTTGCCTTCGGTATGGATGGGATTTGGGGCTGGTTAATGTTGCACATTTTTGGGGAGATGTTATATTACCACGTAAATAGCAAGAATGAAGGGATCTGTACTATGCTGTAACTAGAATTTTCATGCTAACCCCATCTATCTTACTCCGTGTCCTGCATTCTACTGATCAGACACCATCTAATCAGTATTCACCTAATCCGACCTTTCTCTCCATTCCCTTATTATTTGCCTCCTCCACATTTTTTATCAAAATGCTCCTGTCCCTCGACGCCTCAATCCACCTGAGAGCCAGCGTCGGCTGTGGCAGCCAAGTGAAATATGAAAAGGAGAGGGAGTTGCACGTAAGTAAGCGCGTCGCTCGTCGTCGCTTGTGAATTAAGGATGAGGCGCGCGTGCTGCACGTGAGCGCATGCGCGCTCGTGGATGACCGGCCGCTGCGCTCTCTCGTCTTCTTTGCGTTTCGTGAATCAAATTTAATAAGACCGCGTGCAGCTGTGAAAGGCTCTCGTTAGCGCGGTTCAAGCGACTAAACGCCGAGGAGTGAGAAGTACACGTGCGAGAGTGCGAAGGAAGAGACTAATTATTTTTCTTGCGTGCGGGAGGTAAGTCGGTGCGAAATTTTTTAATTTCATGTTTATCAAACGTTCAGGATGAGGCTTGGCACTTGGATTATTTTAAAGTGTATTCGGTTTTCAAATAATTTACGTACGCGTCAATTTATATAGTAAAATATTTATTTACTTCGTTTTCCAAATTAAGACTTCAAGAGTTTGTGCAAACAACTCTACTCGAAAGTGAAAGTTGATTACAGAAAATATGAACGCAAATGCGTTCGAGCATATAGGCGAAGTGTAACTGCAAATAATATGACAGCTTCTTGAATTATTTGCAAAAGCAGTATGAGTTTTTAGCAAGCAAGCAAAGTAGAGTAATATAATGATAATACGAGAACTGGTATTACCAGCAAAAGCAAATGTAAATAGCAATTGAGCAATAAGCAAAGGGCAAGTGTAAGTAACAAGTAAGGCAAGTAATGTTTGGCGAGTAGGTCGAGTGCGTGCCGTAGACCCCTACCTATACACTCGAGGTATAGATTGGGGTTTTTCATTGATGGTAGCGCGTCGGCGCTCGCCATCTAGCGGGCACTTAGGGTACTACCACAATTCCGAATAATAATAATCGCGAGAAAATAACCTTTCTCAGCTGTAAATAAGGATATCCCTTATTTCGTAGTTGTATTTCAGTATTCAGATATCGTCTTATCTTTCAAAGCCAATAATGCCTCAGAAATAGTTGCTGGAAAGTGACATCCCTAAAATTCGAACTAAAAGCCTACATTGAATATCTCTTGAAATTGTCAATTCAGCGCACACCTAAAGCATCACTCAGCCCATCACCCGCCCGCCCGCATTTCCAATAACTCACAATCACGAGAAACCATTCCGATACCGCCGCTTCCCTCCTACTTCCTCCAAAAAAAAAAAAAAAAATGAAGGAGATTTGTCAGCCAACCCCCTCGCGACAATTTGGCGGAGATCAGAGCTGCCGCTAGTGCTGTGCCACCGCGCCTGCGATTCGTCTCTCTTTTTTACTTTCTCTCTTCCTTCTAGAGGTAAGTGCCCTCGCCGTCTCTACCTGCACGCGCACTAATGGCCGAGGATTTTGAATGTCGCAGGGCGACGATAAGGCGCGCCGGGCCATTATCGTGCTACGTGATCTTCGCAGGAGCGCGTGGCGGCGCAGCCCGCCTGAAAAATGGGAGAGCCGCTTTCTTCTTGCTTGGCATTCGGAAGGAGCGGTGTGCGTGAGGATGATGATGGTTTCGATTGTTAATAGGTAGAGCGAGGAATTGTTGGTAGCAGTAGGCACTCGCTGTTTTGAAAATCATCGCTTTGAATCATTGATTTACATGAGTGACTTTTGAACTTTCGTTCAAAAACATTTTTTAACGAGTTAACGTTTTGACTTTAAAAAAACCTTATTCACGAGTAAAAAACATGCACATTTTCTTTCTTTCTTTCTTTCTTTCTCCTGTAATGCAACTGTCTTCGTATTTTTTTCGCAAAATCTTCATGAAAGGGACCGAGAAGGCGCGCGTAGCAGCAAGACCGCAGGGGCAAAAGGGGAGGAGAAACTAAAGGGAGAGAGAGCGAGAGAGACAGAGTAAGACTTTCTCTCGGCGAGCCATTCAGTAAAGTTGGGCAGTTGACTCTTTATGCGCCAAGTTTCCCGGCATTTCGATTTTATGTTAATTTCAATTCAGTTCGTCGAACGGACCGACTCGCTACGCTCACAGTCTTTCCTCTTTCTCCATCTCCTCCCCACGCTCCTATTTTCTACCTTCTTACAAAAAACTTGCAAACCTCGTTTTCACCGTACGCTCACACATACACTCACACACGCATCCACCTCGCTGAATAAACTGTCTCTCTCCCTCTGTGCTCTTCGCAGACGACAAAATGGCCCTCGGCGTGCGAGCGCGTTATTCATGGGGGAGGCTGAAGTGGCCGAGTATAGCGCGCGTGTTGACCGTCTCGTCGCGGATTAGCTCGCCACGGTAGAGCGAGCGAGCCAGAGAAGATCGTGTAAGTATAATGAAGATTAATCGTCGCTTGTGCGGGCGCGCAACAAAAAACGTCGCGTTGCGTTGTATTTTCGCGCGCGAGAAAAAAGCGTAAGGTGAGATCATTAATAGGGTTTTTTGGAAGTGCTTCGCTAGGATTAACTGTGAACTTGGTGAAAGGGAATTTATATTTTTTGCTATATTTTGTATCACTTGTCGCCGCAACTGAGTTCGTCTAGCATTAAAAAGAATTATACGGATAATACTCATGCTACTCTACCAAAAATATCAAGATTTTATGTTATAGAAAACTGAAAGATTCATGCTAAATATATACGAAAAGAAACTTTTAATAAATATAGCTGTTAACAATGAAATTTGTCTTCTTATATTACGTAAACTGGACAATTTTTCGTGTTTTTTATAAGCACCAACGTTAAGCTGAGAAATATAATTAAATAGATAAGTAGTAATTTTTTTAACGCATAAAAAATATTTCAATACCAAACCACAATGTCAAAGAATAACAACTTCCGGACATTTCTTGCAACATTTTTCTCGGGCGAACAAAGAGGGCGAAACTGTAACAACACGATTTTTCTCCTATTCCGCATTAAACTTAAAAGCGCATCATTAGCTCCCGAAAAAGCTCGCAGTCGTTACACGCAGCGGGCAACGTCGCTCTCGCGCGCACACGGATGCCATTACCTCGGCTCGCTCCCGTGGCGCGTCTTCCTCTTTACACGGCTCTTGCATTATACTCCCCTCGCGCGAAATTTATGCGAGGAGCGCGCAAAAGTTGTCTTGAATTATCTCCCGGTCGTGTGTACGCGCTCCTTTTTGCACAGGGGTAAGGTTGGACCGGAGTACGATATAATTGTTGCATGGTTCGTGTAAATATATATATCAGTAAGTTTGTGGCCTGTAGACAACTAAACAGAGCGTTCGAGGAGAGATAACATTTCTGCGCTTTGAAATGCACTGCTACGGAGTATAAGAGAGAACGAGAACACGCGAGTGAAAAACAATTTTCACGGGCGGAAGAAAGCGCGTGAGAAATGAGCTACATTGAACGTGAAAAACGGTTTGAAATAACATCTTGAGACGTCGCGGAATTCCAATTACACATCGCCATACAAAGTGCGTCGGGCCCACTCGGCTCCTCCATTCTTCTACTCTCCTCCTCTTCCTCCTACCAGCTATACTACTGCTCCTCGGAGGAAAAAGTAATACGCGCGCGCACGTCTTCGCGGCAGGGAAGTTTCTCAAAGGATGACTTCTTGCCTCTCCCTTTATTATTTCTCCTTCTTTTTTCCCAAGGCTGTATGCCCCGGTGTCCCCTAGCCAGGAACGAGAGGACAACGGGCGATGGGGAATAATTGAAAAGCGCGACTTTCGCATTCGTCGAATTTCGCGTACATTAAATTACCCGTGAATAAACGTGTACGTAAAAAACATCGCCCGGAAAAACATCGGACACTTTTTTGACGCGTGCGTCAAAGTCCCTCGATTCACGTAATTGAAGAAGACGTTCGTGGTTTAAAATTGCCAACTTGTCTTCCTTTGCCTCGGACTCTTGACCTCCATTATTTTGCCCCCCGCTCCACCCCCCACCTGCTTTTTTACCTACTTTAATTGCTTCAGTCGTGTTGCATTTTTTTCGAGCCCGCTCGCGCGCACTTAACCAGCTTAATTTATTCCGCGTGCAGCGCCGGAAAAAGGGGCGAAACGAGACCGGGATGAAACGAGTGTTTGCGTGGAATAAATCTCCGCGCGCGGTCGGATTCATCGAGCTCGCAAGGTAGTTTAGCCAGTAGAAGTCTAGTTATATTGTATTTATATTTTAATGAAAC
Source organism: Torymus auratus (assembly GCA_900474315.1). Classification (NCBI taxonomy): domain Eukaryota; kingdom Metazoa; phylum Arthropoda; class Insecta; order Hymenoptera; family Torymidae; genus Torymus; species Torymus auratus. The sequence goes on from UXGD01000328.1 coordinate 40,807, forward strand.
AATATCCTATTGTTGATTTAAACATTTCTTATGATCAATTTGGTGAAATTTAATCATACAGGTCATTAAATTATATAATTAGACAGGCCGACAAAAAAACGTGTTTATACTCGACGTGATAAACATTTTCTCTCGTACTTTGAAGTCTTTAAGTCACAATAGGTGGTTTCCCAGGTTATATGTCATTTTATTTTCAAAAAATACTGGAAGCCACACGGAAAAGCATTCAAATAATCTGGTTAGGATGAACCTTTTTCTGATTTTTAGGATTGCCTTATAGTAAAATGGTATTTAAAGGAAATCAAGTTGGAAAACTCCTACTTTGATTTTAGATTTGGATACAGCACGTAGAAAACTCGTAAGAAAACATGTTTCCTACGTCGAATTCAGAGATTTTCTTTTTGTCAGCCTGCATTATCATTTAATATTCCCGAAGTAATTATTTTTCTACATATTCTATGTAGAAGTGGATAGAAAACTTCATTGTTTAATTGCAATATATTTTAGATGTCTTTATTTCTAAAAAAACACACAAAGATATTATTTATAACGTTCTATTGTTGGCTAATTTAATTGTTTTTATCTTTAATATATTCATATTAATTGAATAATCGTTTCATTCAATAAAAGGATTCTCTTCCTGCAAGCTCCTTCACACTAATGCCCTACTTTTGCTCTTTATTTTTTCCAACGAAAATTGACTTCGAAGCACTTACACTACAATCAAAACAGCCCCTCACCACCGCATCCACCTAATAAATACGCCATAACAATCGCGGAAGTCGGCGTTTACCACGCGAGCGCAATTTTGCGCGCATTCTTTATTTTATTGATTGAGTCATAATGCCCCCTGTCACGATTCATTATGCGCGGGCGTATTTCATACACGCCACGGCTAGGCCAGCGCCACGAGCGCATAAATCGCCCGTCACGCCACGGGTTCTAGGTGTATTTGCCGCGTGTACGGGTGTGCGAGTGTTGGATGAGGGTGGAAAATTTTTACTTAGGCGAGCGGTGCTATTAGGTTCTACAAATGAGCTGGTTGTTGGCGGGAGGTTGTATTATGAAACTAGAGATAGAGCGAAAAGGGGGGTATGTGTAGTCGCGTTGGAGTTGTAAGTCGATAAAAACAATAGAGGGTATTTGTTAGACTGATTCAGTATTTTCATTATAGGTGTTTAAATGTTGTAAAGGATATTAGCATTCAATTATGAATAAATATTAAAAATTTTTTACAAAAAAATATCGTAGTAAAATTCTCATACATATAAAGAAATGTAATTCTTCTATTTCTCGTGAACCGAATATTCTTCTCATTTAAAACTATCTTGAAAGCATCCAAACATACAACAATATCCAGTACTAGAGAAATAAATTGATCACAACCCCTTCACATCCAACAATTCCCCAATCACCTTTACCCCAAAAAATCAATTGATCTGCTCGAAAAATGACTCCCTCACAAGCACACCATCCCTACCATTTTCGCAGCGTCACGTATTGCGCCTCTCTCTCCGCCCTTTCGAAATTCTCGCGTCAAAGTTCCTCGCGCGCTTGCACGGAGGGACAAAAAAGCTACGTGATCCGTCGTCGGCGGCGCCACCACCGCCGAAGGTGAATGGACGCGTTCGCGCTGCTCCTTTCACCCCCACGTATAATGACCGGATCTCGGCGTAGTGTATAGAGAGAGGTAGAGAGAGCGCGAGAGACGGTCTTGTGTGTGAGTGTATGGCGCGATAACGACTACGACGTGAGCGGTGTACGCGCAAGGTTGGTACGGAAGGCGAGATAAGCCGATGTTGGGTAAATTTTTAGTTGGAGAATAAGTTTGGCAGTGATTGGAGGGTGCGTATCTGCAACATAAGTGAAGGTGGCAATTTGAATCTCTATATTTTCTTTTCTATCAGTCGATGAGTAAAAATTATTATGTTTTGCGCGATTTCATTTTTTGTTTCAATAATTTAAACAATGCACACTGCTAACAATAGAATCGAAACTTTTATCATTAAAGTAAAAATTAATATACCAATGATTTTTCCACAAATCCCTCGTTCTCCTCACCCCCACAATCGACCTTATACACACTCGTTTCCTTCTTAACGTCCCTTTCTCTCTCTCCCATTTTTCCTCCTCCTTCACCTCCTTCTCTTTCTCTCGATATCCAGGAGCCAGCGGGAGGAAAAGGTTCAAGTGGCCGAGAGGCGCTCGGCCTGCCCCCTCCCCCTCCTTCTCCCAATCGATATCCAGCACGTGTCCTCGAATGGCTTCTAATAGCCGGGCCGATTCAAGATAAACCCATTGTTGACGCGTGAAATTGGAAACTTCCATTCTTCGCGCGGACTTATCGCGACGGCGGAGGCGGTGGCGTGCATTGTGTGCTCCGAGGAAAGGCCATTTCATTTTTCGTTTAATTGCCAAAGCGGATTCGACAGTGTCGAGAGGGCTGTTGTTGTTTTTTTTTTATGTTTTGCTTAGAGTGAGAGCTGGAAAAGAGATTATAGGGTCAGTGGCTTCTTGTGGTGGATGAGGTGGCATTAAGGGTTAGTGATGTTTAGCTGCTTCTGCGATTGATAAATATTGAAAAATAAGGAATACTTGAATATCAATTAACAAGTAGTTATACGATGACTGACAATTCTGTAGATATGAAATACAAATCAGCAAGCTGGTGACAATTCACGACAGGACTTGATCTAATAGATCAGGGTAATAAATAGATAGACGAAGAATAAAGGGATACGTCATTCAAACAAGTACAATAATATCTTAATGCTGTTACGTATACGAAGGGTATACCAAAAAAATGAAAAAACTAAGAAATTTTTTAGTATTCTCATTTTATAACCATTGAGTTCTTTATAATTTACATATATTATTCGCTGGTACGGTTACTATAACAAAAAATTGCTTCCTCGAAGCCCACGCACCGATCAATCCTACCAATATTCCTAAACACTCCCCTTCTACCCTCTCCCTCATTCTCTTTCTCTCTCGATAAAAGCCAGAACAGCAGCCACGCGCGTAAAAACACAGAAGAGAGAGAGAGCCCCTCTCTCCCTCAGCCTCGCGCTCACGCGCGCGTGGGGCAGTGAACCTGTCGTATCGATCGACGCGTGCCGCCGCGACGACTACGACTACGACCATGAACTTGCGTCGCGTTACGCCTCCGGCTATACGCTCGCGCGCGACTGTGCTCTTTATCTTCTCCCCCCTCCCCTACCCTTCGCTTTTTCGGGGGTAGCGGAGGTGACCTTCGGTTGTGCGACGCTCGAATTGCCTCGCGATTAGAGCTACAGAGGGGGAACGAGGGTTGTGGAGGCGAGGCTGAGTATTAGAATTTCGATTGGTAATCCTGGATGAAATCTTCTGAAGGGATAATGATGAAGGGGCAAGGGTGAAACAGCAATAGCAAATAACATGATTGATTGAGTTCTGCATGAACGTCATGGAGCACTTGTTTAATAAAGTTTACTATTAGAATGAACTAGAGTTGATGCATGCGATCACGTCGATGTACGTCGTCTTGGATGTAAATGAACACGTCACACAAATAAATGGACGTTTATCTTATCCTCGGATACGGCGATCTCCGATTTCGTTTTTTTATCCCGTCCTATCCAAACAAATCTCATTACCATCGATAACTTTGGAAACTCGATTCGAACAAAGACGTCTCTCGTTCTGTATATGTACCAAATTACTACTCGCGTGCGCTTCTATTACTACTGATTTGTATTCCATCTCGTGCGCCTAACCGAATCAATACCTTATCAGACAAGACTCTCGCAACCCATCACGCCGATACATCTCTCGCGCCCGAAATCCGAGCGAAATGCTCTCTCTTCCTGATACGGAAAAGTAGACCGCCACCGAGCGAGCGAACAGGCGAACTTTGCATACACTCGCGCGCTCCTGGAAACTCGTTTCGCTGGATGGGGAATCAAATTTCTCGCTTCGCGTCGCGTCTCCATTCGTCTCTGTCCCCTCCCCCGAGCGCGCGCGCGTCGAACTTTTCTTCTTGAGAATGCGCGCGACGGTCAAATGAATGGCGCGAGCGAACTTTTTTCCCCTGAATGCGAGCGATTCGTCGTCGTCGTGTGTTTGTGAGAGGGTAGGAGAAGGTGAAAGAAGTCTGCCAATAATGGATTCGCCGGGAAGTTCCGCTCTGTACGGCTTGTAAATTGGGATTTCGCGGACGTGGATGGATTCGGCGGAAAATGACGGCAGCTGTCGCGGTGGTGGTGGCGAAACTTGGCCGTATAATAAATTTTATAGAACACTCATTTGCGGAATGGGGAAAATTAAGTCGCATTAATTGAAACACGCGCGCGATATACTACTGTAAATCAATTAGTATTAATTTAAGCGGGCGGAATATTCGAACGGAAATCGCGCTGCGTTACACACCGTGTGTGCGTGTATGTGTGTATTATCTTTATTAAAATTAAACCAGGTGAAACGCGCGCGAGAGAGCGAGTGCTTTTGTAAAGTATACAGAGGCTCATTAAATATAAGTATAATTACGTTAGTAAATAACGCAATATTCAGTTCATTTCAGGTGCAAATTTATCAGCATAATTATAATGATACGGAACACAATTAAGTCAATTTATTCACTTATTAGCTCTGTGCAGAGCTATTTTTCGTTCGCCGTTGATTATAGAACTTCGTAGTGCCCCATTCGAATAATATCACGGGTGAAAATTGTATAATAATTCTGATGATTACTTTCAAAATTTTACTTTAATTAATTGTTATTTATTTAGAGAATTAACTGTTAGCAAGGCTTAGATATTCACAATGATGATAGCTTCTTTTAAATTTGACAAACGAACGCGGTAATTTTCACAAATTTACCGCAAACATTACTGATGAACAAGTGGACAATACTCATTTCTCTCCATGATTCATTTTCTTCCATAACTTTGACAAAACAAAAACATTTTCTAATCTCTGGGCGTACGAAAATTTACGTCGATTCCCTAAATTCGTCGTGTCCAACAGTGCGACCATCACTTCTCCGGTAAATTTTTTTCCACCCACAAAGTACACCCCCTCTGCCTCCTCCCGACTCTTCCACACAATAAACATCGCAGATAAGTCTCGACTACCCCATCCACAAAAACGCGTGGGCAGCTGCGGAGATAGAGTCGCGCGAGGGTGCGTGCACGGCGTAAACAATTTATTCGCGCGTCGGCCATATATATTTCAGTGTCATTTTAATTTGCGCCGCGCGTGGAATATTTTACCGGCCGCTCGCTCTCGGCCGCATTTGTATGCGCATTACAAAGCGCCGCACGGCGGTAACGCTGGTTGGCTCTGTAATCTCGTCGATATTTCGCGACGCGTGAGTGTTGCCGAGGAGAAAGAATGGCCATCGGGCAATTGAAGTAATACGGGGGTATTAGTATTATATTTGGAAAATGATACTTTTAGCTTCACGTCAATCAACTTGTAGAAGAAGGATTTTCGGAGAAGAATAAAGAATAGTTCCATGACTCGCTATTGATATTGATTTCAAATTTGTTGGATTTATTGATTTATATATACTCATATAAGATAATAAAAACTGCCAATAAATATTGTCTCATTTATCCATTGTTAAATATATATTTTAAAAAGACATAAGCATTTCATTTTTATTTTAAAGACAATCTTATATTTTGTGCTTATTCATTTAGATGAAAAAATATTCATTTGACAACAAAACGATCATTTTCCCAAACGTTATGAAGAATAAAATAATTTGCGGTTACGTTAGCATTAAACATCCAAGCCAGTATTAACTTGAACGCACGTCAGTTTGCTCTTCTCTCGCCTGCCTTCTTAAAGGCTTCGATGTAACATTGTGCATTAGCGGCATTTGCAAGTGCGCATGCAAATCGAGTCGACGCGTGTGCAAGCACATAACACACACACACCCGCACATATACACACTGACACACACCTTTGGCGCGGGAGCGCGAAACTAATTCTGTTTTCGCGCCGACGCCTGAAATTCTTGATGCCGCTGCACTCGACTCTCTCTCTCTCCCCATTTAACACGATGGCGGGGGTACGCGCATCGCTACATTAATACACGTGCGCGGTGAGAGAGAGAGGCTTTTTCGAATGCATAAATATGCATAGGAAAATTTTTGTTTGTGCAGCTTCAAAAGCGCACGCGACTCTCTATATCCCTCCTCGCCCCTTCTGCATTGCAAATTTAATATATTTTAGCAGGACGTATAACGAAGTGCCGCCGGCCGCGCTGCTACTTCTTCGAATCAGAAATTTTTTGCCCCGCCCCGAGCAAAAGAAGCGGAATAGACGCGAGAGACTCTTCCGAATTGATTTAAATAACAAACTAACGCGAAAATTAAATTATTGCGGTACTGTCAGCATGTGCCGTGTGAATTTTCATCAACATAAAGCACGACTTACTTTTTTGTCATTTTGAGTAGAGAGCCACTTCTCTAAAAAAGCCTCTCCCACCTCTTGTCCCACATGTAAATCCAGCATCGCTGCACGTCTCGGCCAGACACTCCCCTCCCTTTCCCTCGCAAAAAAGTCCCTCGCCGAAAGAGATCCCCGGCGAAAAGTGTAATTTCCTTATTTAAATGAGGAGAGAGAAAGAGAGACAGACCCTCTCGTTTTTTCTTGTCTAGCGAGCGCTCGCCTTCTCTGCCAGAAACCTTGCCCCGGCGCTGACAAATGTAATGTAGCTTTAATCGCGATACAAGCTGCTAGCGTTATTTACGCGCCGCGGCTGCCAAGGGATGTGCGCACAGCAGTCTCCGCGGGTGGCACGCCGCCGCGCTCGCCCGATGAATATTATCGTCGCCGCGGCATTGTTTGGCATGGTTGTGGGGCTCGGCGGAATGGTTATATTCGCGTTTGTCTTTTCGCGAGGAGGGCGTGATTCGGGCTGGGATTTTGATTGAAGCTAAGTACTTTTCCAGATAGAATATGCCTGTGTTATTAATGTTCTTAGACGGGGTATTGAATACAATTCAGGTTTCGTTGAGCAATACAATGATCCTCATGGTAATTAATGCAACTAGTTCACATTCCCGAAATGCCGATTGATAAATAACCTAACAATCGATACTCAACTACCTAAGAGATTAACACACAATGATTCCTGACGGTATCTCTGGAAAACCACAACAAGCAACCGCGAAAGAAGACCATTCCCATCGCTTCTTCCCCGATACTCACAGCACACCCATCACCGATAAATCGGCTTCGCCGGTAAAAGGGAGGAAGCGGCTGCTGGCCTCCCCATTGGCAAAGACTCCTTCCTTCCGCCGTTTGTCATTGCAGGGCGGGCGGGCCACATTTTATTTATAATAATTGGTTCGAAACAGTTATGCGCGCAGGCGCGCGCGCCGGGAATTTATGAAGTCGGGGGGGAGATTCTTGGAGGCAGTCCAGCGACGACGCCACTCCTTTCCTCATTCCTCGACGGTAGTAGTCCTGAGCTTGCCACGTCACGAGACGCGTGCGCGTGCGGGGGTGGAGGGGAAATAATTTGGGGCCGGCCTTGGCTATGATACTCGACCCCCGGCTTCTGCGAGTAATAGATTCGCCGGGGTAGAGAGGAAGGCTCAGGAAAAAATTCATGTTGGAACTGTCGGTATCAATTAGCAATGTGTAGTGGTAGGTCGGGATTTAGACTTCCAAGTTTTTGATTGATTATCGTTTATCAAAGACAACATTGGGTTCTCCTATGGTTAACTTTTTCAAATATTTAGTATGAATTATCTACTATATTTTTATTCCCATTAACCATCAGTAAAGAAAAGATCTTAAATGTTTCGAGTAACAAGTAATTGATACTTCTCTGGATTCTTTGAAGATTTTTTAGATCGGCATCTCTTACATCATCCTTACTAAGAAAACACTTTACTAGCAATCCGCAAACAAAGGACTCAACGAACTAAAATCTGAAAACCACTTGCATTCGGTAAACAATGCAAAACCTCGTCATTCTAAGTATAATTCCAACACCTGTTAATCATCGAGAACAAACGAAACAAACGTCATTCGAAATTCACCAGCATTGCACCCCAGCAGCGGCTTGGGCGCGGCAATTCACAAACCCGTAATTGCGCCTAATTCGGTAATCCCTCTCTCCTCGGGACGTCATTTCGGACGCGTTCTCTCGTGCGCTCTGGCGCAAAGTACAAAGTACATCGGGCGTCGGCGGAATTTTAAGTCGCTTGGCGTTCCGCTTTCCCGGCAGGTCGCCGCCACTGCCGTCGTCGTCGGGAATAATTCCAACGCGTGGGCGAGCTCCTTTTCGCGTATAGCCGAACTACTTTCCTCCCCTTTCGTGTCGGCCCGGAGCTCTGCGCGCGTGCAAGCTCTCACTTTGCCTCCACCCCCTCTCGCAGATGAAGAAGAAGAAGAAAAAGAAAAAGAAGAAGAAGATCGCCTTGCGTCTTTTTCGTAAAGTGAGACGGGGATAGTGTGTCTTTTCTTAGTTTTCAGTGGATTCGCGTTACGATGGGTTGGCGATTTTTGAGAATCGAGGTGTTGTCGAGAGAAAATGGAGTGGTAAATATAATTAAAGAAACAATAAAAGTGAGCTAAATTTCGTGCTGAAATATAAGAAGATAATTACATGATAATATACATCGCAGTAAATCAACTGGCCGTAATCGTTTTTAGCTTAGTTTCAATAACCCGGCTCTCATCGGGGATTATAAGATCCATGTATCGGCTCGTTTGCCATCGGATATCATTCACGCCCCCCTGCGCACGCTCCCTAGTTAATTAGCGTCTTAGCATCGATAACGAAGATATATGCTACCCCTTAAAGTACCGAATCTCGATAGAAGGAAGACGCATGCCTCTCCAAATTACCCACCAATAATGAAACCTCCATTCTCCATCAATATACCACTACCATCACACGTAAAACGAGGAAAAGACTGCAGCTTAAATCGCGAACCTACAAACGCGAGCTTACGGGAAAGAAGGCAAAAGCCCTGAACCCTATAAATATCAATCCTTTTTTTGCCCGTCGTCCTCGCATCTGCATACACGTACCTACATATACGATGAAGGCTGGCCTGCGCCCTCGCGATATATACTTTTCTCGCGTCGTCGTCGCGGGAGACGCGAACGTTCGCATAATTTCTTGGCGATGCCGCCAGCTCTATACTTCTTTTCGAGTGCTCGTTGTCGGTCCCCTTTTCACACTCTCTTTCTTCCTCGTGTGTCTGTCTGCCCGTATGTGTGTGTGTGTACATGCAAATAGCTGGGAGGAGTGATGTATGCGATCGTCGGATTTCGCCGCGTGTCGATCCGGAAAGATTAAGGGCGCGCGCGAAAGAAGAAGGTCTCGGAAAAAGGCCGTCGCGTCTGTGCGAGTGTGTATGCAATGGCTTGTGTGGGCTGGAGAAAATGAGCGGGGCGGTATGTGCTTTTTCGAGCTCCGGTATATGCTGGAATATTTTGGCAGAAAGTGTGAAGTTTAAAGAGGAATTGTATAGTTTGTTCTTTGTACGTGTGTGTGTGTGTGTATTTTGTGGTCGTAAACGTTGTCTTAATTTTGTCATTGTATTATTATAAAAAGGACTAATGAAATGCCTGGAAATAACCTCTAGCTTTTATTAACTATTTTGATGTTTTAACTCCTTTTACTTATAAATGATTATTTTATTATATTTCTTTTATGTTTCAGGTAAGTCCACTTTTAACCTTCAATCATTATCAACGTAAGTTATTACAACATTGGCTTTTTACATTATTATTATTAATAACAATCTCAAAGCAACTCTTGAATATTGATTATTCATATCCAATATACTTGACAACCAGTGAAAAGGCAACTGAAAGAACCCCACCCTCGACTTTTTTCATTCTCTCCATACATATATATGTGCGTCTATGTATGTCTCCGCGCTGCGACTAGCGAAAGGATAGTAGTCTCGCGCCGCGGCCGACGTTATTGCTGATCCCGGGGATTTATGGGACAGGGGTAGAGCGGCGCGCACACACACACATAATTAAAGCGCCACGTGCGCGCGGATCCATAGAGCCATGTAGTAAGAACGAATTGGCGAATATATTTTACGCCCGAGGTGCGACGTCGGCGAAATTTATTCGGCGGTGTCGTCGTCGTCGTCGGCAGTGGTAGGTAGGATATTGCCGCGAAGCTATCGAGGGATGCGCCCGGTCAAGTAATTGGATAAGTTTCGGGGATGCAGATAGCGCGCGCTTGGCTTTTTCGAGGTCGCTATCGGTCGATGCGCGGTTTTCGGGACTACGAGAAGGAGGGAGAGAGAGTTTTTGATTGATTGATTTAGGAAAGTTCAATGAGAGAATTGAATGATGGAGAGAATTAAATGAGCCAACGAAGATGTTTAATAACTAACTTTATTCATTTTCTCCCGTCTATTAAGCCATCTATTATTTGGCCATATTTGGTAATTGACAACCAGAATTCATAAGAGCCTTTCCGATTTCTTAGATCTTTAGTCCCTACGCTACTCTTCTTCTTGGCAGCACAAGCCATCGAAGCAAGTCAATACCCTCGGCCTTCCCTCTATTCACATACGCGCGATAATGGACGATTAATCAGTCGGCGAGTAGCGACCGGCGGAAATGCAGAGAGTGGCGATATTGCTACGCAACACACACAGACACTAGCACCTCCTCAAAATTTACAGCTCTCCTCGCTCGCCTGCTCCATCTCGCAATTAGCTCGTCCGTCCGGTGATTAATTAATCGATCGGACTCGCCGCCGTCGTCGTCGTCTCCGTGTGCCGTAAACACGTCGCGGCTTACTTACGTGCGGAGTCTCACACGTGTCCGAGTTGACACGTGCCGACGCCGTCTAGACGCTCGGTACGTTTCGTATTTATTGGTGTTTTGTTTACGGAAGAGCTCCAGCCTGGAAGAGTTCGACATTTCGCTCTCTCGCGGATGACGCATCGTTGGGAATTTCTCAGTGGTCTTCTTTTGTTTTGGACAGTTTCGGTGGTGATGGTGGAGGGAGCGAGGAAAAGTTGGGAGAGGTTTTCTGAGAACGACGAAGAGCATTTGCCAATTAAGGGGAAGATATGCGTTTATTCACTCGTAATGTGTCATGCAGTGTAAAGTACTTAATTATCTTAATCAGATCTACATAACCATATTTTATTTTTTATTCTGAAAATACTGTCTATTACAATATGTCTGAATACTCGCGTAAAGTAGCAATGATCCAGGGTAGATAGTACGAGACTCTAGTGTGTACGTTAGGTCTTCCAAAGCCACAATTATCGTCACCGCTCGAATGCACTCCTATTTGGGTGTTGCCGGCAACTACAGGAGCTCCCGAATCACCCTACAAAAAACAAATCGTATTAGACATAACTACTCATAAAACGTTTTTAAGTATTAAAAATTAAGTTTCACCTTGCATGCTGACCTGCCGTTGTCCAGGGAAGTGCATATGTGATAATTGCGTAGCCAATGTGGCCAGTAGCGTAGACATTGCTGATGGCTTATTACGTGAGATTCTATGTAAAGTAAATCAACTGAAGACGGACCATCGACCTATTGAAAAAGTTTTATTATTTGGTAAGTTTTATCATGATTATCATTTATTTTTAGCTACATTAAAGATACTCACGCTGATTCGTCCCCAGCCAGCTAAAACTGTTAAAATGTTCACATACGTTTTGGAATCGTCTATTGGCAATTTTATTCTTTGTACTTTTTTATTAAATTGAATGTCAGTTGTTACTCGAATGAGCGCGATATCATTGTAAGGTATACTTTTTCCATGAGATTCATTTTCTTCCTTCAAATTTATTACAATTTAGAAATTGTTATTTATATTTTATAACGAGAACAATAACTTTGAAATAACTCACGTAATTAGGATGGATGATGCATCTTTCGACGTTATATTCTTTTCCACCAGCGCCATAGATTTTATTTGTGCCTACAGCTACAATACCACCTTTTGTACAACTATATTGAAGAAATTTAAAAATATCGTTATATTGATTGTTTTTATTAAGACAATTGTTTTTACCTATCATTACAATGACCAGCGGTTAAAAGCCAGCGCTTATGAATGATTGATGCCGTACAATCCGACGTGACGTTACCCTCAGTTCTAAATGAATGTGCTAAGTAAGGAAATTGACCATCTCGAGCAACAATACCGTTTATGCTCCGACGTTGCGCGGAAGCTAAAATATATAAATTAACAGGTACTTTAAGTTGTCATTAAATTTATTAAAATATTTTTATGAAATACAAGTTATTATTCCAGTTCATGCTCTATTATACTATATATACTTTGCAATTTAACCGTTTATATAAGTAAATAAAAACATAAATAATTGAATAAATAAATGATAACAATAATTTCACAATTATCGATATAAAGCTTATTAGTCACTAGTGTCTAATTCGAAATTCGAAAACTTGGAACCTCTCATTCTCAGTTCCAGGTTGGACTAAGTTCACATTGTTTCAATCGTTTCGTTAAACTCTCAGAGGAGTTGGAACAGCATCATCAAAAACAGTAAATATTTAAGAATTTTTAAACGAAAAGAGAAATTTTAATTAAAATAATTCTGGAAAAGGCAATAATGAAATATTATAATGGAATTCTGATTTTGGCTCTTGGCTATTTTTTCACTATAATATAGTATGATAAATTAAAAGTGGTATAGTATGATAAATTAAATAGCGTGAATTGAGTCTACATTCGAAATGATAAATTTTAGGTCTAGTGTAAATTAAACGAACTAATGTCTTTACGAATTAAAGTTTTTAATTATTAAATACAAGAATGCTATATTATGCAGACTCAGATAGTGAGTGAGATACAATAATAATATTTTATTATTGTTTTTTAAAAATCCTTTTAATAAAACTTATTTTTTCTTTTAAAAATTTTTAACATCTACATTTTCTGAAGCTGTTCTCCGAAATCCTCCTTACCAATGCAATAATATATATTTACTTTAGTCCAAAACTGAGAATCAGAGGTTCAAAGTTTTTCGAATTAGACAATAATGACTTAGCTTTACATCGATAATATATATTATATATAACCATCATAAGAATAATTACAAAATAAATGTTAAGAAAAGATGTTTTGGTTAACCATACCTAAGTTTCCAGCCACAGAAAAGAATATTAGCAGAAGTAACTTCATAGTGTTGAGACAAGGAATTATGCGCATGAAGTAAGAAAATTTTTCTTTTTAAATAATTCTTATCTTTAAAGTTATAGGAACGAAAACAAAATGTCAAAGATTGTAAATTATTTATTCAAGATTTCAGATATATAAGTATCTATTGGGAAAAACAGTAATAAATAAAAATGACATCGTAAATTTTTACAATAACGCATATCGATCAAAAATATTTTACAATAAATTCAATGTCATATGATTTACAATATGGTGCGCGAATGAAGTCTAATGTTATTTTCAATCCACGAAAGATAGCTCGAAACTCTTGTATTGACATCTGGTATTATGTGACCACACATATCTTTTCCGTATGAAATTATACCTACTATTGTATCATTTAATACAAGAGGTCCTCCTGAATCCCCCTAAAACATAATAATTCAATCAATAAATTCATCATTTATCATCATTTAATTAATAGAATTTCCTTACCTTGCAAGTTGATTTTCCACTAGAGACAGAAGTACAAATATTTTTTTCGTTAACATAGGGCCAATATTTTTTGCATTCACTTTGTTTAGTTACACATATTAAAGTGAATTGCAATGTTTCTGGAGTCCTTGATTCCAACTTCTGAAAAAATTTTCAATCGTGTATTAGATTATTCTAACATCAACATTGTGATATCGTGGTACCCAGAGTGTTGATAACCAGAAAATTACATTTATTGATCCGAAACCAACTGCACGCACATACTCGTTCACGTATGTATTCATGGCATCTGTTGGTAATTTTATAGATCGTACTTTATTACTAAATTTTATATTTTTTTCAAGTTGTACTAAGGCAATATCATTTAAAGTTCCATCAAAATCTTCGTACTGAAAGTTTATTGAAAGAGTAGTTTCTATCGTAATATTGTAAATCAATTGTTCAGCTATAAAATTAGAACCATTGATTTATTTTATTTTGAAGGATACGAACTTACGAATTCTTTGTGTGGTATGAATTTTTCAACTGAATAGAACGTACCATCTGACCCATCATATCTAATTGATCCCACAGATACACTACCGCCCTTTTTAAAGCTGTTTAAAAAATTAAAATACTTTTTTATTAGTTTCTTATTATGTGTTGACAATTCTATTAAGAGTCTACCTTTCAGCGCAATGTGCAGCTGTAAGTAACCACTGATCACCGATGATTGTTGCACCGCACGCTTTTCCATGCGCAAAATAAGGAAACTCACTTTCTTTAGCATCTTCTCCCATTAAAATTCGTCTTTGCCCTAAGTAAAAATTGTTAAATTATTATGAATAAATACTCGATCCATCATACAAATATAGCAAAATATAATTTAAAATCACGAACCATAACTAAAATTAACGCGGCATAGTAATATTCCACAAAAGAGTATGAGAAACTCCATGATGCAGAAAACGAACTACGAGATGCTACGTAAATCTTTTTAACTTTTATAGATAATTCGTGTCCTTTAATTTATCAAAGACGGAAGTTCGTTACAAAGATTTTTTGAATATGCATTATTTAACGTAATATTGTTAAGCAAATTATCGTCAATTCTTGGTATTGTTCAATATTTATTTTGAAAAATGAAAAGAAGCCCTATCAATTCATAAGGCCAATTAAAGCTAGCATAGTAGTTAATTTTTCATCTCTTAATTTTCTCAAGAGAAAAATTTAAATCATTTGCCTTGAAAATCAAAAGCGCTACTACTCATAACTATATTTTCACCTACAAAATAAATGCATTCATATTCTTTAAAAAGATTTATTTTGTCCTCAGTAAAATGTAAATTATTTCTAGGATGCACAAATACGGAGGTTACACAGTCGCAGAAAGAACCCATATAAGTGTAGGTACTCTTCTAATAGAATAATTGGTCGTTAAACAAACTCAGCTTCAACTTTATCCAAGGTAGATAATGTGACAGCCGCGTGTAGGCAACAGGCATCTCGAAGCTACAGTCCTTATCTGCGAAAGATACGATGTCTATTTGCGTACCGCGAGTAACGAGCGGCCCGCTAGAGTCGCGCTGTAACTCACAGCAATGTCATAACGCGGAAGTGTCGTTATACCAAAAGACAATGAGAGTAGTGGAATGTTATTTTTTCTTTCTTTACTTTGCACAGAGCTTTTCCATTGTCAGTGGTCGCGCATATTAAACTATCGGTTATGAGGGCCGCGTTGTCCTACGCGTAGGCACATGACTTCTTCTCGACTACTCGAAGCAAGACGTGTTGCAGCTCGTCCGGTACCATTCCCCCGGCATACTAAAAGATCATTGTGACTGAAGAGTACATCCATTAGAAATATCGATACTCAACAACTCACCATCAGTCTCCAGCCGGTGACGTTGGCCCATCTACCTTCATACGTATCTACATTATCCAGCGGTAACTTTACAGGCTGTGCGTACTGATCAAAGTACACTTCGCACGCCAGCATGTCATTGCCAGCTGACGCAGTGTACTAAAACACACGCACAACGACGTATACGTACACAGGCGCATCTAATTCCCACCTTCGCGAAACAATCTACCTATGTAATCCTCGTGCCTGCGAAAGCTCTCGACGGCCAGGGTAATCCCCGAGGCGGCAGCAGACCTGCGGCTCGTCCCGACCGCCACCTGTCCGTGCCATACTTCGCCATCCTGGAAACTGCAAGAGAAAAGAGAAAGGGGCAAAGCTTTTACGATTATTACAAACACTTCTTTCTTTTCTTCTTTTCTTTTCGTTATTCGAGCGACACGTTTACAGGTCCGCATAGTGAGCCACTGTGAGGATCCAGTGCCGGTGAATAATTGAGCCGCCGCAGAGGCCGCCAGTGCTGTTGCGTATCAGCGCTTGGTACGGGAATTGTCCTGGCTTGGCGTCCTCGCCGTTCGTAATACGCAGCTGCCCTGCTTGATAAACGTTGCTCTTGGTTAAGGTCTACGCGATATGATTGCATATTTATTTAATGTACAGTTGATGGAAGTGACGAGAGCGAGCAGAATTAGCGCTTGTTGTTTCTCCATGGCGTATGAGGATGTAGACGAAGGTTGTGAAGAAAGGAGAATTAAAAATTGGAGATTTTTACTCATTTCGTTTCGAAATTATAAAGTAAAATTTTGTTATACTTTTTTGAGATACAGTAAGTAGTGTGTCGTAAATTATGTCAGTGCACGAAGGTGTAATAAAAATTTTTCCGTCGACTATTAAGTAATACAGGCTTTGCTCACTTACCGCTAGTCGCTTTTCAAATATTTACTGTTATTATATTGTTCAAATTATAAAAGATAGTAGAAAAATAAATTAACAGAAACATCTTCATTAAAAGTA
Organism: Torymus auratus; assembly: GCA_900474315.1. Classification (NCBI taxonomy): domain Eukaryota; kingdom Metazoa; phylum Arthropoda; class Insecta; order Hymenoptera; family Torymidae; genus Torymus; species Torymus auratus. The sequence continues at coordinate 57,285 of UXGD01000328.1, forward strand.
AATCTATTTTGAGCACCATATTTTTTCTTAAATTTTAATAGATTTATAGTACGAATTTGAATTTTCATAAATAATTGTCATGATTTTGGAAAAAGAAAAATATAAACATTAACTGCGATTCTTTTTTACAAAGTTTCGAAATATGAATTTATTTGACTTGAAATCCAGGGGTAGAAACTGGAAATCCTTGTATATACAGTAGGCGCTGTATTCCCACATTCAGCGTCGGAATGAGAAACAAGGCCAATTTGCATGTCGCCCACGACTAGCGGAGCTCCTGAATCTCCCTAAAAATACAAAATTTATTAAGAATGGTTAGTATTTAATAAAAAGTGTATGCATATCATAATGACTCACTTGACACGTGGCTTTTCCATTAACAACAGCCGTGCAAATGTTGGTTTCTGATAAATTAGGCCAACTTCTACGACACGATTTTTGTCCTATAACTTGAACTTTGATATACTGTAGAGTTCGTGGAAGGTATGTGGTAGGGTTACTAGGCTGCAACAAATGAAAGCATTTCGTAACATTTATTTTTGGAATACTGTGACACACAGCAGATGTAATATGTAGAAACGTACTCGTAATTTACCCCAACCACTGACGACTGCCCAGTGGTTTTCAAATCTATTCAAATCGTCATCAGCTAGTCTAACGGGCTGTACTCTGTGGTTGAATTGTATCTCACTTGTAACACGTATCAGAGCAATGTCGTTTCTCACGTAATTTGGTTTCTAAAAATATATTGTGCAATAAAATAGAGAAATCATAATTGATAATATAGTGGAATTAGTATATTGAAAAACTCTTACAATAACTAAACGTTCATGCCTTACTATTCTTTCTACCGAATAACGTTTTCCACTTTTGCCGAGATTTTTATTTGTACCTACGTAAACACCGATGCTTTTACGGCTTTTATACCTGTATATAGTAACAAAAAATTATCACAATACTTTACTTCATCCATTTCATTCATGTCAACGTAGTAAAATATTATTATTCACTTACTGGCAGTGGCCTGCAGTTAAAATCCAGCGTTTGTGAATAATTGATCCGCTACAATAAGTTTTATTATCAAATATCAATGCCTGATATGGAAATTCTCCGTCCGATGCGGGTCGACCATTTGAAATTCGAACTTGCCCTATTTCAATTCAATTGCAATAAATATATTTTCAAGTGAAATAATACAAATATATTTTAATAGTTATCAATTTTAGATACCATTAGTAACATTTATTAGTGTAACTGAGCAGAAAATGAAAAAAATGAAACAATCCATGACTTTGCGAAAGACAACGAATAAAATAATGGCTTTCCCAATTTCTCTCCTATTTAAAAACTCGCACTGTCCTAGAATACATTATTTGCAGAGTAGTATTTCGTAAAAGAGTAATGTTTTCACTAGATACTGTTGACATTTTGACATGCTTTTCCTTATAATGTCACGTCATGAATCCGAGATAATTGTAGTCGATTACATTACACTTAATAATGTATATATAAATGAGGGCAGGTCAAAGACCGGAATAGTAACCGTTACAAGTTTATAACAAAACTAACTAAAATATGAATTGGTATTTAGAAAATTATAAACTTATTTGTATAAAAAAAAAATTTAATAAATAAATATTATATTATGCTGAATATAACGCAAAGAACTGTGTCATTGGCTGTATAAAGCTTACATCGATTGAACGTGATACGGGCCTTTTAAATAATTTGTATTTATCATGAAATAATTTTAAAAATAAAACTCAAAATTTAGAAAAATTAATACATATGAATCTCCTCATGCAAAAAGGGTTCTTAGTTATACGGAAATTCCATATATAAGGTCTCTTTTTACATGAGCCGATTAATATATATTCACATATTTTTTATATTTATTTTATGTCAAGTGGATGAAGTAAAATGATTCGATAAGAAACATTTGTTATATTTAAATATATCAACGAAAGAAATAAATTGTTCACTTTAGTTTTCACGCAGCTGATTTAACATGGAAACAAAGCTTATTTGTTAAACAACAAAAATATGCAAACATTATAAAATTAGAATACAAAGAATATAATGACACAATAAAAACGAAAAACACAGTCGCAATGGATCAGTGAAAACAGTAAGATTATTTGTTAAATTTAAAAATGACTTGGACTCCCGCTCCATATTCAGGAGCCTGTCAGTCTGAAGTACTCACATTTTTTGCTTTATTAGCGCGATATCTTAGCCGATCATATGACTCCAATTTTATAAACAGTAAAATTAAAACGGCAGAACATGATGAATACGATTTCATTATCGTCGGAGCTGGAAGCGCTGGATGCGTTGTTGCAAATCGATTGAGCGAAATAGAAAATTGGAAGGTAAGATATGAAATTTAAAAACTTTATTTTAAATAAAGTACAAGATCAATTTATTTATTTTAATATCAATATTAGTGTATTTGGTGCGCATATAACACAAATTTTGCGAAATTTCATAATGACATAATATATAAGTTGTATAAGAACACAATCCATTTTTTCTGCTTCATAAAAAAAGTCGTGAAAGTTTATTAAGCCATTGCAGTGCGTTTCTCATTCGTAACGGAAATTATCTTTAAAGAGAGTGAGAGAGAGAGAGAGACACGAACAAAAGCGACACATTTAGAAACTTAAATGAACTATCGCACTAGCATTTGAATAAATGAACTTTTTTTATTCTTACTACATCGTAGGTATTATTACTAGAAACGGGGGACGAAGAACCCGCAATTACCGGAATCCCAGGTTTGTGGCCAGTGTTGAAAAAAACAGTATCGATTATGACTACGTCACGCAGCTGGAGCCTACAGTTTGTCAGGGACCCGGACTAGGCATTTGTTCAATGCCTCGTGGAAAAGGTATGGGTGGTACCAGTTCAATAAATAACATGTTGTATGTGCGTGGCAATAAGGAAGATTTCAACGACTGGTATAATCATGGTAATAGTGGCTGGAGTAACAAAGATGTATTGCCTTACTTCAAAAAGTCGGAAGATGCTAGAGATCCTTCAGTAAGTATGATAAACTGTATCAAATTATGTAGAATTTAAGTAATCTCAACCTTAATTAAAAAATGATTTCTGAAATAGGTTTTACGTGATAACCCTAATAGTCATGGGACTGGTGGTTACCTTACAGTCGAGACATTCCCTTTCAAAGACAAAAATGCTGAAGCTATATTTAATGCTTGGAAGGAAGCGGGCCTAGAAGAGGTAGACTACAACTCTAAGAAACAAATTGGTGTCTCTCATTTACAATTTACTTCCGTTCATGGATCCCGACTTAGCTCGAATGGCGCCTTTATAAGACCAATTAGAGGCAGAAGACCTAACCTCATCATTCAAACTAATGCTCGTGTGACTCGTGTTATCATAGATCCTAGGTCTAAGAGAACTAAAGGTGTAGAGTATGCAGATGTAAAGATAAATGCCATTAAAAAGGTCTTTGCAAAAAAGGAGGTTATAGTTTCAGCAGGTGTTTTTGATTCTCCTAAACTGCTTATGTTGTCTGGTATCGGCCCAGCAAATGACTTACGCAAGGCCAATATTACTGTGATAAAAGATTCAGCAGTTGGTAAAAACCTACACGACCATTCATTAACTTTTGCGTTCAGATTTGCCTTGAATAACACATCAAAAACATCAACTAACTTGAAAAACGTTCAGAATGATTTGGTATACTGGCTAAATACTCATGAGGGGAGACTGTCAACTACGACCCCTTCAACTATCATAGCCTTCTATCAAACATCATTCGAAAGTCATGTCGGTGCTCCGGACATCCAAGTTGCCACTTACGGTTTGATGTCTATTGAACATAAGTGCTTCACTGGCTTCTCTTCCCTAACAACCTCATATTACGAAGAGGTCACAATTGTCGTCAATCTACTAAAGCCCCAGAGTCGTGGTCAAGTGAAACTGAATCTCACCGATCCGGTTAGGAGTCAACCACTGATCCACCTGAACAGCTTAACGAACCCTCTTGAAATCGACATTCTCGTCGAAGGAATGCAGATTGCCAGACGCATTGTCGATACCCAGGCTCTCAAGGATGCAGGTTTTACCAGAATTCAGATGCCCAGCTGTCAAGAATTCACGGTCGACAGCCGTGAGTACTTTCAGTGCCTTGTGAAGACGCTATCGCTGAAAAGTGATCACCCAGTCGGAACCTGCATGATGGGTCCAAAATCCGATAAGAAGGCGGTGGTCGATGACAGGCTCAGAGTCTACGGCATCCCGGGGTTGCGAGTTATCGATGGCTCGGTAATGCCTCAGATAACAAGAGGTAATACCAACGCTCCCATTATTATGATAGGGGAGAAGGGCAGCGATATGATTAAGGACGATTGGTTGCGAGAGAAGAAACAAGTAATTAAGTTTTTTTGGCATGGTTAGAACAATGATGAACCAAAAGAGATAGTATATAACGTAGAAAATAAATTTATTTTTGAGTTATTTTGAATACTGTATTTATATCTTCGGTTTTCTGTTTTTAATTATAGAATGACAACGTCTGATTATATAATCTGATAACGGCTATAAACATTTAAGGTAGTGAACACATCGAATAAATATATTAATGGATCTAAAATTATCTGTAAAAAACATTTAAACATTAAAATAACAATAATAATGAGCCAATAATTAAGTACATTAATGTCGAAAAGTAAATAAATACAGTATAACATCTAAAAAGATCTGTTCAAGTGTTATTATATTATTTATTGAGCACATATTTCATGTGTATTATTGTTCTGCGTAAAGAACATAAAAATAGCGTTACAAACACAGTAACTGGTCGGAATATATGTTGGAATATTATGCGTATGTGCGTGTGTAATGATTAAATAATTATATTTAAATTAATTTATTTGACAATCCGTATTAATAACATCGATTTACTTATTTAACTTTTGTAATTAAATTACGATTTGCAAACCGCCCAATACATTTAATATTTACAACCGCATTTGCATTCCGAAGCCCGAAACCCATAATTAAGTTTGTGCAAGCAATACTTTGTTTTCAAACATTTGTCCACTGATTTTAATAAAAACCCATACACAGTCCATTCCACCGCAAAAAACGAATTACCATCGTTACCGACTCTCCCTCCCCGAAAAATTATGCGCGGGACAATATTCCGCGCGGCCGGCCTGGATATTTTTCGTCGCGCGTTATAACGCTAATTAGCAGATCCAATATTGTGGGAACGTGATCGGAAACACGAGTACGCGCACGCGGATTCGTTACCATTTTTCTGCCTCGCCACATTCAGCACGACACGAATAATAAGGGACGTGCGCGACGTATTTTATGCGGCTGTATAATATTCCGAGAGAAATGAACTAACTCGATGCTCTCTCGGCTGCCGAATAACAAGGTTTTATGGCGTTTTTTCCATTTTTTGCGTGTCGACGTCGAGGTAGGTCTTGTTAGGTTTTGCGGTGGGTAGGTATATAATGCTGGAGACGTGAATATCTGCACGGGTTTCATTCACGCTCGGCTGTACCGTTATAATGACGGCGGATGGATGATGCGGTGGGAATACTTTTTTCTCTGCTCGCTGAGATGCTTATATGTTGTAGATAACATTTTTTTTTTTTTTTAAGATTTCGATTCCAACGTGGATGTTAATTAGAGCGCGAGTTATTTATAATGAACTTCATTAAAATCTGTAAACAATGAACTACAGAATATTCGTATTGAGAAAGTTTTTATTTTCATATTTTGGGTAAATTTCAACAATATCTCTAAACCATTTGTAAATACAAGAAAATAAATTCGGTGTACGTACTACTTTTTTAATTTAATTCGAAAAATAACGATTCCCCGAAAAATCCACAACCCGGCAGATTAAACTCTCCCTCTTTCTCTTTCTCGCTCGCTCGCTCGACCATCAGCTCTCCTTTTTACTCTCCTCATTACACACCTGTGCATACGAATGCCATTATGCCGCGTGAAATAGGACACGGGGCGTGTAGCAGCGGCAGCTCTCGGGAGTTACGTTATCTAATTTTTCCTCTCCTCTTACCATTCGACACGCGCGTACAATTTTCCCTCTCGCCCTAGCTACAAGAACTCGAGTCCGAAACTATTTCAAACGAGAAATGTATGCAGCCGCCGCTGCCGCTGGTTATCTCGAGAGTTTGAGTTGGCGCGAGGCAAGTAAGTGTATGCGCCGCGTGCGCGCGAGCGAATTAAGTGCCGCGCGCGGCGAACTTTCGGCAAAAACACACGTGCGTCGCTGCTGCTGCTGCTCGTTCGCGCGTACTGCTGTGCATTTCTTCGCTTTTTTTTTCTCTAGCGAAGTGAATGAGAGAGAACGAGAGAGGGCTATGTTCTTGATCTTGTTTCACTAGTAAAATTGGGCAGCTTTTTATGGGGTAAGTTTTCATAATTTAATTGATGGCCAATAAAGTTCAAATTTTAAGTTCATTTTTTTAATGAAAATACTTATAGGAAAAGGAAATAAATTTAATAAATCTACAATAAGCAAAATACAAGCAAGTAGACAATATAAGAAAAGTATGTACAACTTAAAAAAAGAAAATATACAAGCAAACCAAAAATTCTTCGCAATATTCTAATGAGAAACGAGCTTGCGTGGATAGGATACAAAAAATTTCTAGTAAGTTATTTGTATGCACATGAAGTTGAACTATTAATAGTAAATGATGCACTATATATTGGTCCATATTAGTAATTTAAATGTTTGTCTGAATTTAGAGAATTTTGGACTTCTTTTAAATAAATGTGTAAAAAATCGTGGAGAATGATTTTACTTTGAAAATGCTTAATGACAATGTGGTTTTTACTTTGGGACTTAAGGGTATAATAAATCCAAACTTTATTCTTTTTCATTATTATCTCGTGATTTTTAAATTTTCTGTTTCACTATGAGTTTTAAAAAATTTTTACAATTTTGCATGATTTTTCATATTTTGCTTCACTGCCAAAAACAGCAACTTCAGTTCATTTTATAAAACAAACAAAGAGAAAACTGATCGAAAAATCGACCATGTATCTCTCTCTCTCCCTCTCTCTCAATCCTAAAACTCTTCAAACATGGAATACATTACCAATGACGTCAACGGGACGCCCGTTCGTCATCAATCACGCGTAGTACTCCGTGCACACCAAATTTTCATCAACCTCGCCGAAATGAAAATTTGCTGTTTCCCTCTCTTCCTCCCCTTCCGCTGTCTCGCTCTGCCTTTCTCTCCAATACTAAAATAATTCACTTTGACCAGTGCGCGCGAGCTTTTTCTATCGCTCTCTCTTTTTCTCTCCCTTTTCCTCTCTCTTCCTCTCTCGCCAACGGGGAAAAACTTTGTTCACCGGGCGCGTGTAAATATTTTCGTTTCAAATTGAAAAACAATTTTAATTCTCCCGCCGCTTGCTCGCGTTCATTTTTCCTTCTATCTCCCTATCTGCGCGGTCTCGTAATTCAACTAGCGCGCTCGCGCGTGCGCATTTCCAGTTTGCGTTTTTTGCACATTTATATATATCTTTGAAGGGGTCGCAGAGCATTGTTTATCGGGTTTATTACTGATTATGCGAAAAATTGATGCTGTTACTTAATGAAGCCGTAGCGGCAAGCAAATTTACAATGGCCAGGTATTTACCGCAGGCAAGAATAAAGTGTAGAAAGAGGAAGTCGGAGGCAACAAAGGTTTGCTGATATTCTTCTTTTTCGTGGGCGTATGCGTAAGCGTGTGCTTTTTGAAATAAGCCTAATGCAATTTTAGATTTGATTCTCATACGTGTTGTCGATTGTTAGTATTCTGAAATGCATCATGTTTTAGAAATCTCACTAATTCTTAAATAATTATAAGGCTGTATGTGATTTATTAAACTTCATAAAAATTTATAAAGAGTTTATATAAATAATTTTAAATTATGAAAATTTGTATTAATAGATATAATTTAGCAATAACGCGTATCTTCTTAGTAAGGATTATCAACTTTCTTTACCTGCAAACTCAATTTAGAGATGTAACAAGCTATGTAAGTGTATACATGTTATAAAGATTCATTGATCATTACTTTTGTTTTTCGACGATGAAAAGGCATTTTTTTCTAAAATATTTTTAAGGATTGGGCTATGCGTGCGTTTTATTTGAGTTTTGTTTCGGATACAAGCGTATCAAAATGCTTCGATTCTCTGTTCGAATTCCGTTTATTTTCGTTCAGATATATTTTTACTACACTACTAAAAGTATTTTCAACTTTATATAAAATATATATATATTCATTATAAGCCCGGTATTTGATACGTTACACAAAGCGATATTTTCTTTTATAGTATAACCTAAATTTATTTTTTTTCAAACTCACTGCGTGAATAATTTGTTTTAAAAAGTAATATTTATAACTCTGATATTTTTTAAATAATATTTCTAAACTGAAAAATATATTGGTATACCTGTACTCTGCGCTTGCGAACGTACACACCATCCATTTAATTAAGAAATCAGAAGTATCCTGAAACTGAAAACTAATTAGACTTTTAATAAGAAGATTGCAACATTATGCATGCAACTCCAGATACATTAATAAAACAATTAATTTTAACTGGGATAAACAAGTACCAGCGAAAAAGTTTTTGCCAAGTCCGCGCGATCAAAGAAATTTTTACGGGAAACTTTATTTCTCTTCGCCGACATTTTTTGTATCGCGCCGAAACGATTGCTAAGCTCATTTTCCTCCGGGGAGCGGGCTCGATGAGTGAGCGAGAGACAGAGACAGAGAAAGAGAGAAAGAGAGAGAGACGGTGGGTGGAAAGGAAAACGCGAAGGGAAAAATTTTTTCGCCGGCATCTCGAACTTATACTTCTCGCTCTCGCTCTCGCAAACAACTGGAATAATGAAAAACTTTTAATTAAAACCTCGACGACTTCGAGACGGGGCGAGAGACAATGGGAGAAAAGAAATACCGTCGTTAATGGAAATTTTTTAATGCCCGTTTCTCGTCTCTCTTCATTCCCTTCGTTTCTCCCTCTTTCTTCCTACGAGAGAGAGAGAAAGAGAGAGAGAAAGAGCGAGAGAGAGAAAACAATGAGCATCGCGGCGAGTTTGTCTTTCTCTCTCTCTCTCTTTCTCTCACGTTGAACTCATAGGAACCGTTTATCGGGCCAATAAATATTTAATGCTAATTCCCTTTTATATTCGATGCTCGGACTTTTTTATTCTCCTTTAGAACGATAAAGTG